>VMBQ01000993.1:0-42457 GCA_007657795.1 Dreissena rostriformis | reverse complement strand
ACATGCTACAGTATATGTTACTTTTTTAATGAATTTAATTATGTGAACACGTTTATTAGTTTTCATTTGTATTTTCATTATGATAATTATGAAAAGTACCAGGGAAAGCTAAAACGTCTAAATATGTTACTATTTCTTATTAACCTGTAAAATGTGTAAAGCATCTTGCATTATCTAGTAATTGCGTATATTATCTACATTCTAGAATAAAGACTACTATTGAAGCCGTTGAATTGAATTGAATCAGGCAGTGTAAATTTATTAAGCACCTGAAAATTCACCCAACACATACAAAAGCTTCATATAAAAGCGAAAATGAAGCAATAGTTTCAAATTATAGAGAAGGCAGTTAACCTGAAGAGTGTTAAGTGAATAAAACACAAATGCTAATAGGTTCACCACTTTCAATATCTTCAGTACTCAATTTAATTACACATAAACTATATTAAATATACATGTATTAAATGGAATCATTGGCACTGAAGGTATCTAAATGAGTTTAATATTTAGTTAGTGGTAACACTGAGTGATAATTTTACTTTTATATTGACAATTACAAGATACATAGAAATACTTCTAAATATTTAACACAAAAAACACAGAACACATTTGCATATATGAGGAAAACAAATCATTCAGGAGAGGAAGACTACATTTGCATGCATCTAGGAAAAACCAGTACTGATTCTAATTGCACAAATGCACAAAGAGATTGCTTGGTCAATGTACATATTAAAGAACATAAATTAACACAGGCCTAGACATGAACAGAAAGCTAGATACATTCTTTAGGGTGTGTTTTTATTCTAGCAAGTTTTTTCCAATAACAGACTGAGATTCATTACCTGTATATTTATATTATTCAATATAAAAATTCAAAGCAAGCATTATATTGAAAACAAACCTTTTTACTGGAAAACAGTTTTGCTTAAAAAACTGTTTTAAATACATCATTATAAAACACCCCGTGTTTACATTGTAAATCATGATCTGCATTTAAAACAAGGGACACAACTATGTCTTAAAAACTTCGATAGTGCAGGTGCGTAGCATGCTAAATCACAATACTTGTGGCCAAGATGCAGGACAATTTATATTACTTTATTCAAAGTACTTTCATTTAGCTTAAGTAAAAGTTATCAAAGACCGCTATGAATTATAGCAAAAATGTAGTAAAGAGAACGGGAGCAGGGGGGGTTATATATAAGAAGAGCGCATATGGAATAAGATCCATTTTCGCATGACGATGGTCTTTAAAAAATACCATTGCGATATAATATTACAATTATAAATATGGTACATGGGTGTAATTGTTGCTTGTTCTTCCACACACACAGTTTCTAAAGATAATTTATTTTACTATTTGTGTGCGGGCACTCTGCTTCTTGTACTAGCTGGGTTTTCTACACTCTCGGAGTAAGACTTTTTTGGCCACGGCTTTTCTAGCCATAGATTGTATTCTGAGTGCTTAATTTGCGTTGGTTGTTGGTTCCCTTTGAACACAGCGTATAGCTTCCCTTCAAAGGACCACGATCTTTCGACGGCACTGGGTTGTTTTAAGCGCAAAGATGCCAGAACCTCTGCATTTAGTTTCGTGAGGTCCTCATTTACAAAAATGCCCGATCCTTTGAATAATTTCGCTTTGCTCATAATGTCGATCTTTGTTTGTCTTCTCACGAACCTGACTATCACTGGCCGATTGTTGTTTGATTTAAACTTTCCTAGCCTGTGGGCTATGTCAATGTCTTTCGAATTAATCGTGGTTCCTAGGTGTTTGTTTACCAGCGTTACGATTTTGTCTGTGACCGACACCGAGGACTGACGGTCCTGGTCGTCTGGGATACCGGTTATTCTGATGTTATTCCGTCGGCTATACTGTTCTGTATTGTTGGCAAACTCGTCATGGCTTATTGACTCATCGGACTTCTTATGTTCTAAGAGTGCGTTTTGTGACTTAAGGTCCTCGATAAGCTTGCTTTTGATTGAACTTTCTTTTTTCAGTAACTCTATTTCGCGTTTTGTTCAAAGCAATCACTCTCAAGGATTTCTATTCGGTGGATTACGTTGCCTAGGAGTTTATCTTTCAATTGTTCCACAGTTTCTCTTATTATTTCTTTTATAAAAGGGGAATCGTCTTTTGTTAATACGTTAGATAACTTCTGGCTAATTTCGTCAAGGCGTTTTTCAATAGACAATTCCGTTGGTTCTTGAGTTTCGTTTTGCGAATTGGTGATAAATGTTGTCATGGTTTTCTGTTTCTTTTGGTCTGGTTTGGATTTTTTCAATGTATTTTTGGATTGATTGATACTTTTTGTTGGTTCGTTTTTTTCAAACACTGACGTGTCTAATAAGCTAGTGTTTGTGGATGTTTCACTCGCGGTTGATGAAAGTGTCCGCTTACCCTTATTCATTTTATCTGATGTGAGCGTCTTTCAATTGGTAAAAAAATAATTAGGGTATAATTAGCGGCTTATAGTTAACGGTGAATTCTATAGATTACATGTATATCGAGGTGGTTGCACTGTTGATTTTATTCACTTTTACTTCTTCAAGCGTGACGATTGTGCAGTTTTATAGAGCGTTCTATAGAGCGTGACGGAAGATAGATAACGGAACTTTTCATCCCGCTCGAAATAGCACAGTTTGAAAAGAAAGTTCCCCACCCGGCGTATCTTGTATGAAATTTTCAGTTCATCAAAGTACTTATTTTGCTTTAGCTAATTTCATACGTACATTTGTCCCACGATGTTCAATCCTTATATTTACAACTTCCACATGTTCACACTTTTTATCGCACTGATTGCATATGCTGTTATAAAAAAAAACTACATTTCGTTTTTAACTGTTTACTGTTTACACCGGAACCGGAATATCATCAACTCAACTTGACAACGATGGTGTATGAGACACTACCACGGTGTGATTGATATCATGCGTTGAATAATTGTATGACACAAACGAATGACAACCCGATATTTCCGAAATTTCGAGTGATATAACAACCTGGTCAGACGAAAAAAGAAAAGTACATTCTGCGTTTTCAAAAATGGACGTCAGCATACTATGATACTGTAATTACTTAATTAAATTATTAGGGGAGCATAACGTACCGTTGTTTAAATAGAGGAAGTCTGTGTCGACTGCACTTTTGCGAAAACACAAAAGACAAAGAGTGTCGTTTACGTTTTAGTTTTTAAAGAGAAAACATAATATGACCTTGTAATCAGCGCATTTCAAAAACAAATCGTAAAGCTTATAATGGTGGAATATTTAATAACGGAACTACTTAAATAGCATTGGCGGAATATATATGTAATACACATTCACAAGGACGATTAAAAACAACTTGTTAAACACTTAAACGTTTAATATGTAATATCGAGTATAACATAAAATTGTAGTTTTTTGTTTTCTATTATTTATTGTTTTGTGTGTTTTGTTGTATTTTTTGTTTGGGGGNNNNGGGGGGGGGGGGGGGGGGAAGCGGATCAGGATTATTCATGATGAGTATGATTGCCATTTTGAAATTGTCTCCCTGCGCTTAACATTAGTATCAAGTCAATGTTTGCGTAAATCGATTATGAAAATATAAATAAGCCATCAAACTTCTGTAGATGTATTCTTGGCAAGAGAATGTAACGTCGCGTTATGCAAATTAGGGTAAGAAAGTGCAGTAACGTGCAATATAAGAAAAAAAATGAAAAGGAAAATTCTTAAATGTAAATTTAAGGCTCTTATTGGATTAAAGCATGACACAGTCGTCGTACATTTCTCGATATATGTATAGCTGTGTAAGCAGCCTTAATAACGAATGTCTGTACCAGTCTGAGTCGTGTCTGAAAAATATGATTATTTCATACTACATATTTATGTCATTTTTTCATACACATGTTTGTTTAAACACACATGGCTAGTATTCTTAACACTAACATGTTTGAGCTATTAAGTATTAAGTTATCCATTCATCACAATGGTATAACAAAATTAACCGCTGTGCATTTCTACCTTGTAAAAACAATCCAGCGCTATAAAATGCCGTCTTTTTGTAAATTTGCATTAGGTTAATTGGTGTGTATAGTGTCTTCAGACATGTTATCGATATTTTTCATTATTAAAGGGACTGTCAACCACGAATAACGAAAAAAGGAAAGTTCTAAAATACCGTAGTTTTTACAATTATTAGTTTATATTGATTAAAATATCACGACTGGTATATTACATTACTTGACAAAAGTTGTTAAGTTTTAATATTTTCCGTATATTCGGTAATAAATTTTACTGGGTATGTCAACCAGGTAACTACCAGTTAACTATAAATTACGCAAGTAGATTAATCATCATCGCCACGTGGTAAACCCAGGAATGCAAATTGTGCATGCGTAGCAAATTGCATATATTTTATTATATAAAATGATCAATCTACTTGCGTTATTTATAGTGTGTATATCGTTATGTCACATATTTTCGCGATGAACTTTTGATTTCACATCGCGAAATTTTATTACCAAATATACTGAAAATATGATTTGTTTTCAAGTAATATTTGAATATAGTGATACTTTAATCAATATAAACTAATAATTGTATGAAAATACGGTATTTTAGAACTTTTCTGTTTTCGTCATTCGTGGTTGACAGTCCCTTTAAGACAGATAATGCGATACAACTATATAATACATATACTACCAAGTCAGTGTGTAATATTTGTGTTAGTACATTCATTACGTTAACTTTGTTACCGTGGCATATTAGTCCATAGCAATTCGTCCTGCGTATTCGTTCAACATTGTGTTTTATGGACTACTAATGTATATAACGTATCTTGCAGTCGGTTATGCAAACAAGTTTTATTTTACTGTCAGCCATTTTAACGCATCGTCGATAAACAAACAATCAAAACATTAGGTGCTTATAAGCGATTACAAAAAAATTTGGTGCATTTTACAATAATGTCATATAATATCGCTGGAATGAACCATAGCATCTTGAACCATGAGCGTATTATATGGTATGCAAAATCAATAAGATAAAAAAGAAATACATATTTACAGTTCCAGATGTAAAACACCATCATCTCTTGTGTTACGTGATGGCTTTCTCTAAGTGAACACTGTTTATAGTATATATTTTCTCTGTTTTTCTGTGCAAGCGTCCATCGCAACCGTTGCAAAGTGTATCGATGTTTGTTCAGTTCGGCCAGATTTGCTCTTCGTCGCTCCGTCATCCGTATGCACATCCTAAACCCTCATACATCTTTAAGTTAGTGGAATGGTAACTTGATGCCTTCATATCAGCAAAGATTTTACAAATTTTACGGTTAAGTCGACTTATAAGTGTTTATGGCAAAGCAATAATTCTAGGGTACACACCATGCTTTACACAACGTCAGGATTTTTACAAGTTAACATTGCTCCTTATCCAGATATCATCTGCCCAAACTGCATTATATTCAAAAAACACACTAGACACACACATTAAAACATACAGCATATGCATTTATTTTATTCTAGTTTATACATTTTTATCAAGAGTCGAATTGTTACACCCAACAGGTGGTGTTTCTTTTTACTCAAATCATTACTTATCTATGTATATATAATTAGTTTAAAATACGAATATTTGTGATTGATAAACTTGAAATTGACAGCTTGACACGTTTGTTTTTCTGCAAGGCAGGTTACACAAAACAAACTAACCGTGTTCTCGCTGTGGATTGTTTATACTTTGTATACAATATCGGGCATAAAAATTGTATCCATCTGTTCCACACATATAGTTAAGAGTGTTGCAGTGATATAGCAATTGTATAACTATTTATATTTATTGTATCTTAATAGTAATTATTATATGAATAGTGAAGCTAATCCGTAGTATTAAAGAACAGCTAATAACCAACACATACATGTACATAGGTAAGGGCCATGCTTGATAATGAGATAATAACAGTAATTTCGACAGGCCTTTATAAAGATAGCTGTGTGTATATACTATGTTTATTTGATACGTTTTCAATTAATGTAAATGTAACCAATTGTTCAGTTTATCATCTACAGTTTGTATTACACTAAAACCATAAGACATTATGTAGGAACATGTTTTGTTTGGTGATAGTAAAAATGACATACGTTAAAAATTTCATTACAAACAATAATGGTTTACACTTTCAACGATTTACTGACGATTTTACAAAATGCTTTTTACACTTGAAATGATTGATATGCAATTTATTGAAGAGTTTTTGCACAAGCTAATCACATACATTGTAATTGTGGTGAAACTAATTGTGAAAAGAATGGTTTTTGATCAAAGGAATACAAACAGGCTTAGTGTTATATAAATAATAAAGGGTGTAATACATGTTTTGCAACTGGGATTTAAGGAAATACATAATTAAATTAAGTATCATGCAATGACGTCATAAGTTCATTTATCGTTTGAAGCAAATAGCTGTGAGTAGGGTTGTGCCCAATAGTCCAATACAAGGCAACAGTTTGCAAACACAATATTAAATAACAAACACAAAAAGTGGATTGAGGACAATGCAGTGGAACGGTCAATGTAAAACTTCGCGATTCCATCAAATTTCCTTGACGGTAAACCTCAAGCTTCACACATATACACCCGAATAAGAAAACACAAAACACAACGACATTCTTGTCTTGTTACAGGACGACAGCGATCCTTCAAAATAATGTATGTGCTGTAAGTTCAATATTATACAATCATAGAAGAAACAGAGGTGTGATTTACAATCTTGATACACGTATTGTAGCTTTCGTACAGGATCTTTCTTTCCGTCTATGGTTGATTTATGTTAGAACATACTTTCTTTTAACAGAACATTTCATTCAGGCGGAATATATAATCACGGATAAGTCTGCGCGTAATGAGTGTCTTAACGCGACCACTGGTGATGAAAAAAAAAGCTTTTATGAATTTGAGTTCATCAAACATGATTTTCTATTTGGGAACAAAAATATATAAACAAGGCTACTGACGTTTTTATTTTTCACAAATTATAAATTTCGAATCTTTCATTTAATATCAAAACATGTTACAATATATTATTCCAGTTTATTGTTTGTTTTGAATATCTTATACGCATTAACTTAACTAATACCATATACATATAGAGAATAACAGGTTACTGCCTGATCTATTTGTAATATATCAGGCAAGGCTTAGAATAATATTACGGTGAGGCTTGCCGGGCCGTGATTTTATTCGTGCCGAGCCTGATATATTACAAAAAGATCAGGCAGTAACCTGTTTTTCTGTGTATCATACCTCTCTCTAATTCCCCGTTTTAAAAGAAATTATTTAAAAAAAATCGCTACGACGCTGCATTTTTAGCGGGAATGAATATGATCGTTGACATTTGACTTGTTACTAATGACGTCATGAGCACTTGCGCTTAATATTTGTAAAACATGTTTTTCGCTGTTTTGTTTGCTTTTTGTGTCTTAAATGTAATACATCCTGGTATCAAAGTGTTTGTTCTGTTGAATCTGATTTTATTTTACTTAACATGATGACTTTATAGTTCATTGCGAGTAAAATGACTTACATCCAAACATCGACTGATTTAACAACTTCCTATCGAACATGACGTCATCAGCATTTACACATTTATTTTAAATATTTGGAAAATACGTTGTTTGCTGTTTGTGTTGCTTTCTTTCGATAAAATGTAATACATCTTGGTATCAAATTGTTTGTATTGATGAACCTGATTATTTTTTACAATAAAATATAACTTCTTTGTTTAGTCTTAGTAATATGACACATCGACTGATATAAGAACTTCCTGTTGAACATGATATAAAAAAAAGATATACCCATTTGTTTAAACAAAAAACGAAAGCTAGTTCGGAGCAGTATAGATACATCAACTAAAAGCTAGTATAGTTTATTCGAATGGATTGAGATATAGCGAACAATATGTCAGTTACCAGAAACCTCACTGAAAAGTCATACACACATCATGAAATGTCTAAAAAAAAGTCAAACAAAAGTCATAGATAATATTGTGATTACAAACAACGACCAAAAATCAGGCGGCAAATTACTTTCTTGCGTTTTTCACAGACAAAGACGAATGTAATAAATATCTAATAAACAGAAGCATTCGTTTAAGAAAATGTCATTTGCTGTTTCAAGAAACTCATTAGACAAAACCCTCTCGTTTGGCGTTCGGTTCATTCTCAAGTCCATTGAACCCGTACGTAAATAAAAACTAGATCAAAATGATTCTATATTAATAGCTCTGTTTTCTTGATTCGCCGATGGTTAAGTTGGCACAACTTAACTAATGATACCTAACAATAGTAACTTGCGTAGAAGAACATATCAGTAACTAGTTTATCACTATAATAACAATCTCTGGTTTGTTGGTCAAACATAGATTTAATTTGTTTTTGTATTACTTAATTTGTAATTAATCACCGAGTTTATTCACATAACTTGTTATTGTAAAACATCGTGTTACCAAATTAATGATATACAATCGTATAAACTGTCAAACATTATTAGTTAGGACAGCCGCAATTTCACACACGTATTTTAATACGACCATATCATGACATAAGCCTATATGCATGCTCTATAAATGGAGATACTTAGTTCTAAATGCAATAAAGTATTGGGGTAATTTAACAACCCTCAGGAATCTGCAATTAACTACCAATTCAGGATGCATGTATCATTGGCGAAATTGTCAAGACATCGTTTTGCACTTTGGATTGTTTTCTTTAGTATGCAATTTGCCGAATTTCCAATTCAAATTCTTGTTCATGTTAAACTGTTCTATTTTACATGTGTTAAACCATGTTGAGCCCTTTAACCCTAAATATTTTAATTTACAAACGAAACAAGAGAGAGATGTAATATCACATACTTTAACGTTTCATTAGAAAGCGTACATTGGAACAACTGTTGGTAAGTAGAAATATGTTGATTAAAGGTAAAATAAATAAAATATCTTCAATTATATGTCAGAAGAGAAACCATGTCTTAAATTATCTATTCTTAATTATTACAAAGCTTAATTTCCAACGACTTTACCCAAGTAACATACTTTTCTTTATTATATTTGTATTTCTATAAAAGCGTCCTAAATTGAGTTCATACTTTATTGAATATTAGAAAATGTCTGTATAAATATTACAAGGGAGTTGATTAACAATCTGTTTAGCCTCACATAAGTGTAGCTTTATCACTTGATAGATATGTTTAATACTATTTAGTGTGCATAACATTCGACTATTGTGGATAACACGTGTAACATTAACAAAGTTTATTTCCACTTTCACTATAATAACGAACATAAAAAGTGTGTATATAATACGTGTGGATAACACGTGTAACATTAACAAAGTTTATTTCCACTTTTACTATAATAACGAATATATATATTTATATATATATATTGCAAATATCAATACAATTCCTGTGTTACACTATTTAGAAGATTTGAAAAATTATCATACACAACGAATTCTTAAGTTTAAAAAAAAAAAAAAAAATATCTTCAAATTATATGATAACTAATGTATACAAATGATCGGTTTAATAGGTGTACAATTAATAGTTATTTAGAGACTGGATACTATTTTACAGATGGATCATTTAATTTGATGATGATCATATAAAGATTTGTGGTATGACAGACAATCTTTGATGTTCAAACTCGCATTTTAATCCCCTTCGTTTTGATTATAAAACACGGATAACCATTAAACAGTTGTATATATGCTATATTTTGTGATCGAGGTTCTTGGTAAACGATATAAATGAGAAGCGTAATCGTATGCTTGTAATTTCTTGTCATTTAATCTTAACAACGTATGGAAAGAGTCAATATAAATTTCTTAAATACACGAACGTTGTGAAATGGAATTAAAACTGCAATAAACACACAACATAAACTTTGATAAGGTATACATCAAAAGGATTATTGCTGCTTAGCAGATGTAAGGAAAATCTTGATGTAAAGGTTAATACCTGTTTTCGTACTTAATTAATACAGAGTTATTTCTGGCTTTGATCCGTTTTTGATTGAAGAAAAAGCTTCCACTCATGTTTCTAATTTAATCCAGACTATCGTAATTTACTACATTTCCAATGTCAAGTTGATTAAATATATAGATTGACAACACGATGATTCCGATCTTAGTTCTACACAGTTAGTTTTGATTCTTGCCAAAAATGAACCTAACGACTTCTTAAATAAAAATCACGAACGTTTGAATGTTTATGTTTTCTCTTTTTTTAGACAATAGTTTTAGGGTTTATCACACAAGCAAAGATATTTTCTTTCTATACAATGCTTTTTTTTATAGTAGTTACTTTTAAGATGTTTCTGATAAAATTAAGAGAGGAAAATAAGTAAACTATTAATCAATCACAAATCGAACCCGCTGTTGTTCGGTACACATAATGTTTCTATCAAGGTCTATTATTTACTTACTGGTTCAGCTGTATAGTTAATACATGTTTGTGTTGGAACACTTCTAGGAAGTGATTTAAACTTCTGCGAAGCCCCATTCGAAATTGTAACGAGAAATAATTATGTAGCAAGATTGTAAACAGTAAATCAGCTTTTGGTTACGTCGTAGAAGAATTCAACATAATAAACAGAAATACTTGCAGATGTGAAAAACACCATTTATTGTAAATGTTACTGAAACATATTAATTTTGCAAAAGATTTGTCCCCGTGATGCTTCGACTGGCATTGGTATAAGTCATTTTGTGTTGGTGTAAAAGCATTTTGATGTCACATCTGCAGTAAATGAAGTCGGTTTAAGAAGTCACGAAATGTTAGCACGATGAAAATCAATATAATTAAAAATCGTAAGCATCAAAAAATGAAAAAAATACCAGGCTGCTTAAAACGTCCAAGCATAACAAACCGTAATGCATACATATATTGACAGAGCTTTGAATACCGCATTGGGATGGTTTTTGCAAAGCAAAATTGATAAACATAACGCCAGAATATTATTCTGAAACTCGCCCAGAATGTTTCGCCTTTCATGTAAACAAAAACTCATATTTACACAAAAGCATATCAAACCACATACACATATATGTTACGAAATCCTACAAATTATTCGAGTGCATGCGACTTGACTGATGTTTACGCTGATTGTCTAAAATATAATTATGATAGAATATGATAACACAAAAATGCAAATATGTAAAACAAAAACGATACAAACTACAATGTATTGACATGTATGTTCAACTTTAAATGTATAAACAGTACACATTACATAACAAACAATTCAATCAAACTACATTTGTCAATCTTAACCTGATAAAAACCAGTTAATATATTTAATATATTTTAATTAATATAAATCATTTCCATACTAAACATTTTGCATTCTTACGGACTATTAACTATTTACGTCTCGTCCGCTTACTTTCTGAGTACTAAAAACACACCATGGTGTCAGATAAACGTCACATTGTGCGCGCGCTACAAAAGCATACGCGGTTTTATGGCCACATTGATATTTCATTTAGATAATAACTTTCCTATCCATACAAATGGTTGTTAAGTGGTGATGCTTATTAACTATTTCTTTCCGTAAAATCACTGACTTTGACAATTTTCGCAGCATAACATAGTTCTTTAATTGGAAAGTAAAACTACGATTTTGAGTTTACGTAAATACATTTGTTTGTGCATTGGATTTTGCGAACATCCCAAGGCCATCAATCATTTGTCTTCCACCCCGAATGTGATCATGCAATAATTGAAAACGTATTTACGATGGATGACTCGGTATATGAATGGAGGGTCAAATGAAAACGAGGTATTGTTGTACGTAAGACAAAAAACGTTGCTTCTATGGTTAAAGAAATAAGTAAATTATGAACGAACATTCTGGAATCTGAACATTTCTCAAACAAGTACCTATTGTCAGAATAACAACACCAGAAGCCACATGATTAATTAATTACAAAATGGAAGAGATTATTTCAGTAGTTTATATAGGGACCTTTCCGATACAATAGTTTCACACTTACCCCTTCATATGAACCAACATCCAGCAAACATATTTTATAAATCATTATTTTATACCTTTTCCTGTCTTTAAATTAAATAAGCTGTGACATGTTTATTCAATTTTATTTTCTATTAAACCTACATGCCTTTGATTTTAATTTCTGTCTGTGTCCATTTAATATTTATATTTTCGATTATGATTTATGTGGATACGACCACTACGATTTCATTAAATCTAACATATAAATCATTGCTTGCGTGTGTGATACGAATTCATTGGATTACATTTGCACGTTATGTGTTTACTTTCAAGTCATTTTAAATAGCTGATTTATATTTATAAACATTATAGTCAAAGAACACCTGTTCATTGCTGCATATGTACGAGACGTAACGATGTAAAGATGTCAAATACGTTAAATAATATCAAATGAACAAGCACCTGAAACACAATTGCACAGATGTTATTTTATTTATTGTGGGCATATGAATCTCCAATTAATACAACGTATTGATGGTTGTTTGAACGTGATAGAGATATGCTATAACAAACGTTTTAACTAATCTCCTTAATGTATTGGTCGCAATTGACGAAAAGCAACCACATGCTATACGCATGTGCAAGCAGGTGTACATATATACACTATGATATCTTAAGGGTTCTGCTTGTGTCTTAGTATCCATTAACCAATGACACTCTAAAATTAAAAATCAATTCATATAGATATTGACAGCTGATAATGACCTATAAGAATATTACTCTTCTCACAAAATAAGAAACATATACGTCATTACGATTTTAACACAGTGAAATGACCTTTGACAAAATGTACTAAATGTATGTTTTTTTTGCATACATTTGTCTCGCAATATTGCATTTCTCGCTATTCAAAATCGTGTGTTTTAATTCGTTTCGTCATTACATTTGATGTGTCAGTCTGTACGTAAATAGTATATGTAAAGTGTTTTATTGCATCAGTATTTAATTAACCGTGTGTGCACGAACTATTTTTTTTTAAATTAAGTGCAATCTTGCATATTTTACAATGTGGGGCGTATATTTTTTATTTTATTTTTTAATTATTTTGACTAGCCGATCAGTGAGGTAAATTTTTACGACGAGGTCATTGATCTATCGGTCAGAAAATAATAAACCAATCCCATTACATCTGCCATCAGGCTAAAGTAAAATGATCAAACCTTATCATTTCACTGGAGCTGAAATGAGTCACTGCCTTGCATGTAATACAACATAAAGAGAATTACAGGTTACTGCCCGATCTTTTTGTAATATATCAGGCAAGGCTTAGAATAATATTACGGCGAGGCTTGCCGAGCCGTTATTTTATTCGTGCCGAGCCTGATATATTACAAAAAGATCAGGCAGTAACCTGTTTGTCTGTGTTTATCATACCTCTCTCTTAGTCCCCGTTTTAAAAGAAATAATTAAAACAAAATCGCTACGACGCTGAATTTTTAGCGGGAATGAATATGATCGTTTACGTTTGACTTGTTACTAATGACGTCATGAGCACTTGCGCTTAATATTTGTAAAATATGTTTTTTGCTGTTTTGTTTGCTTTTTGTGTCTAAAATATAATACATCCTGGTATCAAAGTGTTTGTTTTGTTGAATCTGATTTTATTTTACTAAACATGATGACTTTATAGTTCATTCCGAGTAAAATGACTTACATCCAAACATCGACTGATTTAACAACTTCCTGTCGAACATGACGTCATCAGCATTAACACATTCATTTTAAATATTTGGAAAATACGTTTTTTGCTGTTTGTGTTGCTTTCTGTTGATAAAATGTAATACATCTTGGTATCAAATTGTTTGTTTTGATGAATCTGATTAGTTTTTACAATAAAATATAACTTCTTTGTTAAGTCTTAGTAATATGACACATCGACTGATATAAGACCTTCCTGTTGAACATGATATTAAAAATATATCAAGCAACGTTATATCAGTCAGATATCAATGCAGTGGTATGATAAATATGTATATCACATGTTGTGTATGACCGTATGTTTTGTGTTTAGTGCGAGGTTTATGTCCGGAACTTTGCCCGGGCAATGCTTCCCCGATAGAACAATAATTCAGGATAATTTTGGCACTATCAGGACTCTGTAGAGACTATGTCGGGTAGCAATCTGGACATTTCGATCATATAATCATCTCCGATTATATGGGTATTGTCCCAGCTTTGGACAACGGCTTATTATACGGAGCTAAGCTAATATCCCATTATTAATAGTAATATCCTTATTTTATTAGTATACGTACGACTGTAATTGACTTAATGTGTTAGTTTTGTGATTATCATATTGAAGTCAGATTGTCGTAATGTATAACATCACATGTGATGAAAAGCAATCGAGAAAAAATGTGCTTTCACGAGAAAATGCTTTCATGCTTACGTGAAAAATACTTATTCAATTGTATTCGTTAATCATCGTGACAAACGTCTGTTCGAAATGCAAACTCCACTTAGATAGAAATTGCAATTAAAAAACTTGCATTGTATTTAATAGAGCCACCTGTATGTATATCTCACAGAAATGAAACAATACATCGTGTTGGCCCTTTTCAGCGGGAATTTATGCATTATACATTTCTCTTTGAATGCCTTGTTCATAAAGTTATGTTCAATTCGAATAAGTTCTCGTCAAACTATTTCATTTATTAAGCGTTCAAATGATGCCATGTACAGTATGTACTTCATAAGGAATGTATCTTAAATATCAATTTTGATTATAATGATGCTACTATAAATCGCCACTTCATAACTGATTTAAACATTCACAATATAGTCCTAACTGCGTGAAGTAAACTAATCCTTAATATATCACTACAGCTGCTGTTTTATAGGTCTGTGTACCGAACAACAATACATATATGATATATTGTTCATTAAGATCTCTCTTATATGAAAAGTAATCATATTTCTGCTTTCTTCCTGACAATAAATAATAGCATATTCCTTTGCTGAATAATAAGCATACTCGCATACAAATTATAGCATGATATGAAAAAAATTGGTGTCCGTACCTCACAGCTTATGTTTAATTTCCAAAGAATGATCTCCTTTTCAAAACAGTTTTTATTGTCGAATAAGTTTATATAACTGGTTATTCATCTGATATGGAAGAAATTGGAAAAATATCTTACACAAAACTATGATACCTCTTAAGTGCTTTAATATGTGGTGATTGAAATGTATTTACTGGTAACACTTCATGTGCTACTAATAACATCCGAAGAGTTAACGTTTGAAATAGTTTGCTAATAAAGTCACAACCTATTAAACCCAATATTCATAAAATGGTACACATTTGCTGTTTTATTGGCTGTTTGTTAAGTTTTGCTTTGCATGTGCAACAGTATTTGTAAATTGGTTTAGACAGCATATATAAACCATTCGTGCTGACAGCTGTGATGCAAATGCTTGATAATCTTTATTTTTTGCATTATTGCTGTCGAATGCTCGTAGAAGTGTGCTCTTGAAATAATAATTATGATAAAGTGGACGCATTATTTGTTTAACAACACATGTTGTAAGCTGTGTATCTGACCAACAAAAGCTATCCCATTTGATACAACTGATTGTCCTCAACCAATTGTTAAATTGAAAAAGATTAGTAGATTGATAAACACATTTATCGCAGTGAAAAGGAAAATTATATTAGACAAAAAACGGTTCTGTAATGTTCTGTAGATATCAAGATTTCATCCCGTGAAATTCGTTATTGGGAATTCTACATTTATTTATTATATCACTATCAACCCTGTTGTTTATTAAGATTAGCATAGATGTTAACTCGTTTATGTATTGCTTTAACATTATAATTGAATTTAAAATCTAGTTTAATTAACAGCTCGACCATGTGCACTCGTTGAATTTATTATATAAAATAATAAAAATAGGGTAAGCATGCGTTTTTAATGTATTAAAATATATTTTGTTGTGCACTCATTTACAGAGATGTATATACTTCAGAATTACATTTAACGGGACGTTCATTTTGTATATATTTATGGCTTTATGCAATAAATTTAATACAAAGGAAACACTCTAGACACGAATGATAGCAATCACTGTAAACCTTTCATCCCAACAGCATAAACACAATTAACACCCGAGGATGTCTACCTTGCAACAGACAACCAGCCAATTATAATGCCGTCTTTTTGTTAATTTGCATGACGTTTATTGATGTCTATCGTGTTTTCAGACATGTTATTGTATTTAATTTCATAATTAAGACAGATAAGGCGAGCCAATTATGGAATCAATTTAATACAATGTATTTGTATAATACTGGCTTTACTATATTCGTTACGTTAACAGTGTTACTGTGTCTACACAAGTAATTATCCTGTCTGCAATTTAAACGCATCGCCAATAAAAAGCTGCATCAATACATTAGATATTTATAAGCAATGACGCAAACATGTGGGGCATTTTTAATGCATTAAGCGCTTATACAATTTAACGATTGATTACATGATGCGATGCAACTATCCTTCCTTTTCTCTAAATCTAACTAAATCATTTAAAAATGGAATGTAACTATTTAGAATCGTGCTAAAAATAATACAAACCGCATCGTTTACGAAAATAAGTCAATATATAATGAGAAGTAATATGGTGAGTGTACTACGGATAAAAAAAAATAACTACATTGATACACGTAGAAAAAGTTCATGTAGCGATGTTTTAACCGTCCAGAAACAATCATTTATATTTTTGTATTTTGATCATGAAATTACACTAACTATCAATTGTAGAAACATAACAATATACCGCGCATATTTACATGACACTCCTGAAGTGAAAGCGTATTACATGGTATACAAACGCTAAATATAAATACTATAATAAATACAAAGAAAATAGCTCAACGATTTGTATTGTTTTCTAGTATGTTATTTATGGGTTATTTGTAAACACACATCAATCTGGTTTTAGGTTGAGCAACTCTTGAGTGCTTCTGTTCTTAGTTTATTAACATTTAAGAACATAGATCGCTACAATAATGTTTATTTATAAGTGTCTGCTTTTAATTGCGATTTGTAGAACTACTATTTCAAATGCATTAAATCGCAGTAATTGCGTTATATCCATGTTGTCATTTAAAAACAAAAAACAGCATATCAAACATGTATTAAAACATACATTGTGTCCTTAAATGCAATTGTGTTTGGTTAACGATCAGTATAAATAGTGATTGGTTAGGGAGTATGTATGAGTTGTTGCTTTATAGTTTTAACTAAGCATTAATTAGCATCATTATAAATAATCAATATAAAATATTGATGTATTGTTCGTGCATGGTTATTAATATCAGACAGTGAAAGACTGCACTGCAACTTTCGGACAAAACGATCTATGTTTCCTCTAGACTTTTCCCAACAATCGTCCAAATGAGTACACGTGACAACATGTACTATACAATACTACAATGTATTTAGTTTAATGTTTTGTTGTTGATTTGTCTGGACATATTACAATACAGAAACTGTGTTTCAATGTATGACACTTAACTTTTATTCCTTGTCTTTATATTTCTGATCCTAATGCTGTTTGTATTCCAATTATATATTACCGCTGGGCTTGAACTCCTCTCAAAAGAAACACTGTGGCTAGTTGACTACACGCATGAGCATTTCAACGTGTTATGTATTGTCAATTTCTTTACATAGGTTGCAATAAATTGTATAGCATGTTCCTCCTAACACAGTCGTTATCTTAACCAATGGCCATAGCAATCTATATACATACGTTTATGTTTTCTTTAACGAGTTTAATCTGAAAGATTTGAGCATCATCACCGGAAAGATCCAGTATTATAACACCAAAATAAATATAAACAAAGAAAACAAACCAATAAGAGATTCCCCGACTGACGAGTTAAAGGTAAAGTTTTTCCCCAGAAGTAAGGTGGCTGCTTTAAGATATTTGTGTTTTTATAATTTAATCTTAGATTTAACAATTGTTTATAATTCAACATTTTTTAGATCACACAACTTATGTTAGTACTTTTGTATATTTTTGTGGCCGTTTATTTTGTAAATTAAAAAATTGAATGTGAAACTTTTTGAATTCTGTCTAAAATATAAAACCACACAAGTTGTTTTGAAAGTACATTTTAATTTGAAGTAAATGCTTACTTCTCGGTTAAGATGCTGCATTGGAACATCGCATTAAAAAAAAAAAAAAAAGCATAGTAGACAATTTTTATAAATGCATTATGAATAGCCAGCCAACGGTTTCGTGCAGTATTTATAAAGGCATTACTCTTCGGTTTTTTAAATGTATATCATTGTACAAATTGTTAGCTTATCCAAAGCCTTTAACTTGAACTATATTGTTGATCTTCTAGACAGAAATTGCCCACTGGATGTTGGTAAAGAACACACTATACGAGTACTTATATGTTGAGTAGAGTCATAAATATATGTTGCCACTGGGAAACATGATAACCGTCCATTACACAATGCACATTTTAATACATTTAAGTCTTAGTATAGTCTATAACGAAGATCAGTTTGTAGTTAGTTGAAACATATGTGTGATTGATGTCACAAATATGTCACTCGATGATATGCCACAGCCCGGGTTGAGAGTTCTTCTTACACTGCTTTGCATTGACCCATCAAAAGCGGTGATTTTAGTGTTGATATTGTTGTTTATAGTTGGATTTCTTTTATAAAAGTAATTGACATGAACAATACTTTCTAGTTCGCTATACTTACTTACATTAAGACAAACATAAGCTAGAAATGTTAACAAAAAAATGTATCTTTAATGTTCTATTTTTCGATTTATTTTTTTAAAGTTATAGGTAAATGACAAAGTAAACTTATATCAACACTCATGTGACATTACATCTAATGAGCATCAACACGCAAATAATTATCTCTGAAAATATGCACATTCTAATAAATACAGTATAACGCAAATCTGATAGTTTTAGTTCTTGCAAATTGACTATTTCAGATCGTCATTTTTTTCTTTCTTCTTCGGACTTTCATATTCAAAATACATGTCATTTGCTCAATAACTCATATGGGCTTCAGTTAATGGATTTATACCAACGAAATACCCTTTTTTAACCTGCTCAGAAAACACAGGTACATTACTCGAAATAAGATTTAAATCACAAATATATTCTTATAATAGTATGATAACGTCACAACATATTAATGTATCGCAAAATCTTCACGTGGTAAGATGTTCTTTCTGAAATTAGTTTTATCATTACATCGCAAACATTTTGATAATTATTCGCGATTAATGTTAGCTGATTTAAAATGCTGTTAAATCACACATAAAATGAAGTCCATAACACGAGGGCAGAATAATTAAATATATTTTATGCAACTCTTGCTTGTACGCTTAACATTATTTGTAAACTATATACACAATTAAATTGTCGTTGTTTTGTTATGTAGTCAAATAGAGAACACTCTTTTATAACATTTAGTGTCGTATTTATCAAATAAATGAAACGCACCGTCAACAATGCCGGACACAAACTATAAAATAATGTCATCAATATGATATTCTTAAACCTTAATTTATTTTTAAAAAGAGCAAAATTATTAGTTGAATAACACAACAGCATAATATAGCAAACAATATGTAAAAACGGTTTATTGTTGAATATATACTTATTTAGTGCATTATTAGAGCAATAAGGATTCAAGTGTGTACTTGAAAGCCTAATTACATCTATAACTGTAATTCTTCCCACAGTTGTAAATAATTAATACATGCGGGCACAAAATAATAGACAAATTATATGGATCAGTTGTTTGCCAGTATGAATTACCTAATGTTCACTCGTATGTGCATGATAATTCATATATAATATTTCAAAACTTTCACATATGACATATGTATTATCATCTGCTAGAGATAATTATTATCGAACAAGCTAAATAATACGAGCCGATGGTAATGGTATCAATGTCTTAGCCTTCCAAATGTGCAATAAAGATAAAGGTACCAGATGTTCGTTCATTCCAATCCACTAAGATTCGCTTTTTATTTATCATTTATGGTGTGCTTTATTTTTTCTTGACAACTAGTATCCACTGCACTGATTTGTTTAAACTAAAGTTACACCTTTCTAAAAAAAAAACCTTAAGTGTATCATTCTCTAAAATACATCAATATTGATATTTATAAAAACCTTAAAACAATATCAAAGCGGACATTATAGCAATTATCTTATTGTTATAAACGTATTGTGTCAATAATCGATATATTCCAGAAATTAGATTGCTTAAAGAGTGCAACAGACCTTAGAATTAAGAGCATAATTTCCCGTTTATTGTAAATTGTCTGGCATACACCACTCAGAAGACATAATTTTTTCCACACAATTGATACATGACACGTAATTTTTTCTTTGATACTTCAAGTATTTTAAGAAATTTCCTTTATATAGTTGTTTATAGTTGCCAAATCATACACTTTATGTTTTAACGTTGGACACAGACTAGGCCACTGAACACACATAGGAACATTAGATTATTTTTAATTATATATGGCAAGTAACGAGTTATTTATGTTGGGGACCACTACAAATCATTGCACCCAATATTCCCAATCTTTAAATCGTGTTGCGTCCGTTTTTGAATGCACTCCGAATCAGACATGACCAACATCAATTTTAATAAAACCTCGCACTCAGAATGATTAAGCCATTATATTAACCAACCAAAACTGCAATCCTATTACACATACTTGAGCATATAATCTTGATACATTAATACATTCTAATTATTTTGTATTAATAATGGAAGCTGATCAGCGGTTTACAGCTGTCCTCTTGTGCGAATTCTTGATTTCGATTGAAATGACATGTGCAATAAATATAATTGATGTTTCACCTTTAGAATACGAAGAGCGAGCACATGACATATCCTCATAATCAAAAAATAATCCAAACATAAGTGACAAGAATATAATTACAAAGCTTTGGAAATATTATTGTGTTCCACGTACATGTTAAAAAAAATTTTAACGTCTATTTATGATTGCTAATTGGCTTAAATGTATATCAGTATGTTCATTGCAAGGAGTGAACTGTACGCTGTAAAATGTGCTCTCCATTTTTAAAGACGTTATAACGAACTGATTGAAACGTTGGCATTGAACCGTAAAAAAAGAGACAGTTGTATATTATTACGTCCAATTAACGACTCGGGAATGAACTAAAAACACATATAATAATGCGGAATTAATCCCGATCGTCGTGGTGTAGTGGATATGGTGTCCGCCTAGCGATCGGGTGGTCATGGGTTCGAACAACAGATTGAGAACGAAATATCAAGATGCGGCGATTCGGTTACCCCTCCTTCCTCTTTAGGTTTCTTGACAGAAAAAAACGTGACCATCTGTGAAATTAATTATTGTATAACAATTATTTCAAATGAATATACTTTCTTGTACGCGCATTTTATTTATTGTAGTTATTTTTACACCAAATTGTCATTTAAGGTGGAAACAAAAACGAACTAGTTCATGTTTGCTCAACATGTTGTTTCCAATTGAAAGTCGATATAGATCCTATTGACCAGTTCCGAAATGAGAAATTGTCCATGTGTTTCTCGAAACTGTTTTTGACATTTTTTTGAAAATCATTCCACGACTTACACAAGTGTGATGCATCTAGTCTCTTTCTCGGAATAAACCAATGCTTAACACGATGTATAAGCCAGTTTAATAGCAATTATCAAATATATCTTTAATTGAAGCCTGTATCGTCCTCTTCGCAAACAAGCAAAACGACCCGGTATCGTTGGCAAACCCGGATCCGAGGGTATTTTTTCGACTCTGTTTTTTTCCGGAAGCATCAAATAATTACGTATAAACGTTTTTTCAATTGTGTTTGCTCCTAAGGGTCCAGGAAGATAAATAAAATAAAAGTTTGTTTCATATGTTCACATATATCTAAGTTTGTATACTATTTTATATTTCGTCTGCAGGTTTTATTTTCGTCTCCTGTAAAAAGAAAATCAATATGCATAGGACTAAACGTACCATATTATTTATAAACCATAGTCTTAACTATGTATTTTTAAAATTTAAGTCAAAGAGGAACATGAACACAACTTGCATTTGGTGAACGTTTAATTATATTATGCAAAATGTGAAATTGTACCAAAAGCCCCCCTTTGCACCAATATTGTTATCGATATCGCCTGGCTGCAAAGTCGACTTATTGACTAATTTCAAACATGTTCACGTTTATATATTTATCCATTTGTAATTAGCAGTATTATCAATTAAAATATTGTAATATAATGTTTATTACACACATAAGTAAATGTCTTCAAGGGGCTGTAAACCACGAATGACGAAAAAAGAAAAGTTCTAAAATACGGTATTTTTTTACAATTATTAGTTTATATTGATTAAAATATCACGACTGGTATATACCATTACTATTATCTTTCAGACAGGACAATCTGTCAAATACTAAATCCTGGATCATTGCATTCTTGCAATTTTGGATTATATACTTGAAAACTTAAACGTTAAGCATAAGTAAAAATACCTTGCTTTGTGCACTTTGTTGATCGCTGCCTGCACTTAACTGTCAAGTTCTAGCAAGTAATATGCGCGTTTAAGACCTTAATCAGGTCGACCCCAACATATCTTGTACGTGTTCAAATGGCATTGTAACCTGTTCCAGTTCGATGTAGACGCCACTCGTACTGAGGAGAGCACCTGTCTCAATATGAAAGCATCAGCCATGATGGTCGTGGAGAAAAATGTACTCTTTCAAGTAATAATACAGATGATCAATGATGACAGTTGTTAAGTCATCATCAATCAATGATTATCAATCTTAAGTCCTTATCAATGATAATTGTCGTTAAGTTATCATTAATGACGATCGTGGACAAAAACGTCAACTTTCAGGTAATACTGCAATTTCAAGTCATCATCATCATGATGATCGTGGAAAAAACTTATATTTTTTAGTGATGTATGACCCTGTTAAGTAATCATCTCTGATGATCGTGGACAACTTTTGAAGTTACATCAACGTATTTTGTCTGTTTCAGTGCCATCAGCCATGATTAGTATATAGAAATAAGTAACCTTCTAGGTAACTATGCATTTCTAAGTGGTCATAGACTTTTAGATAAACAGATGTAAACTGCAAGTCAGATATGCGTATATAAAGCAATAAGCCATGATGATAGTTGAAACAAAGACGTAAATTCAAGTAAATATGCAAATGTGCAGTTATCATCGAAACAGAAAGTGTATATTTACGAAATGTCCAGGTTAATTTAGTGTTATGGCGTTGATAATTATTCATTTGTGAACAGATCATTATGACTGAGGAAAACAACTTCCAGTTAAAAAAGAGAGCTTTCATAAATGTACAAGTACGGAGTTATATTGATCGTATGGTCGCTTTTTACAATGAATTATGTTTGTGCATGATCTAGTTTTAAGGATTCTGTAGATCTGGTTATGCACTATTGGTTAACATAAACTTATACTCAAATGTCGTGATTTTACCAAAAACAAGCATAAACCGTTTAATTATGGTGGGCGGTTGTAGACATCCAAAGTACGTCTAATGTTTTTGAACGATTCACAACAATTGTCTTGTATTCATATTTATATGCCAGTTTATTTTATAAATGTTATGCCTCCACAAACTGAACCCTGTGGAAAAAGAGGTGTTCACTAAATAATGCCCTGACGCATGTCACAACAATCGCAATTGACCTAATGTTATGAATTATACTTAATTGTAAACTAGTGTTAACACGTTGGCCTGTATTAGCTTAAAACATTTCATTCGCTGGCCTATGGATTGTTATACTCCCACAAAGTGGGAGGCATTTAACATTACACGTGTCCTTTCATACCTATGTCCCGAGGCTTTTGTTTCCAACACCTCTTTTACAATGTTGATCTCAACTACACTTTCTAATCTAATTGGCCTTTATGTTTGTGTGATCGTTAAGTAGGAATTTTGACTGCAACCATTGTTTTGCGGAAATATGGTCCTATGTCTGTTTTCATACTGTAAGATATATTTTATCAAATTGTTTACGTTTTCAATTCCTCTTCAACTGCTTATCGGATTTCGTTCAAACTTTCAGAGCAGAAACAAAACGTAATTTGCAGATGAGCTTAAATACAGTATTGGCTTACAATTATGACAACATTATGGCCGTTTGTTGTTTTTTCTCCTTAATAATATAAACCAACAATAGTTGTGCGACTCAAGTTATAGTATGTGTTAGATTGAACTCAAACTTCCAAAGTTAAATTAGGTTAAATTAAATTTCGACATAATTGTAAAGGATAGGAATTTTCGCAAGCCAAAAAGCCAAAAACGTTTAGCAGGCTTGGTATGGGATTTGGTATAAAATATTTGTGTTGATGTGATGTGTTTATATTTGGTTGCAATTAACTGATTAGGGTTTGATTTATGTATACATTTATTATGCCTTTGCAATGTTCAGATTTTCGAAAGCAATACTACGAGATGTCTTATATTTATCGGTTTGAGAAGATGAACTTTTATTGATGAAAAAATATATATCTCGACTCGGTTCAATGTGTGTCTGTTCTGTAAAACACTCACTAGTTGGTCTTGGTCAGGAACATTACGCATTAAAAAATGACCCTTTCAAAACTTATTATTAATAATAAATGCACTATAATTGTGAATTAACTCATATAATGCGCGTCCGTTTTATAGAAATTCAAGGTATAATAATAAAAACATTGTTGCAATGTTCAAGGCAACACAACGCATATACACTCATAGTAGATAAATACGTTTTGCGAACCTAATTTAAAAGTACGAAAAACAGATGAGCGCTTTTCTGTGCAGCGTTTAAAATTTCTTGTTTTTGTATGTACTTGTTATTTTATATGTTTTAAAGCGACGGGTTCCCTGTTAGACGGCCCGTACCACACTTCATACAAGTTCACAGGGAAACCGGCCCCTGCGGACGAGATCCAAAACCTGCCCTTAAACGGCCTTGCCCATAAAGGTCACGCGGCCTGATGATCCCCAGAACTACCATGAGGACCGTTCCAGTCCGTGTTAAACATCACAATTGACAGTTTATATCATTAATTGATTACACAAAAATGGTCTGCATTGCAAATTTACCACCGGAATGTGCAGTTTCAAAAAAAACATCACAACGTACGGTCTTGCAATGTAATATGCGTTTTTCTTCCAGTTATCTTTCGCGCGTGCATATCTTTTTTTTTCGTCATATGTACAGGTTTAGATCCTCATCGATTGATTTTATCAGTTGATACATTATTCTGTTTTGTAGTCATCTTGTTATTTTTATAATTAATTTTAATAACCGATGTGATATACGATATATATATTGTAAAACTATTAATCAACTAAGACGAAATATATTTGATTAGGAGTCTTCTTACTTCATGACTGTTGCTAAAAGTGAAACGTTTTTAAAACAGACCACATTTGTTTAATAGAAAAATCCCAAATTGTATGTGTTCATGTTTTGCACATAAACTAACTTCACTAATACAGACAGCTTTATTTGATTAAACATGTAAATACATTGATTAACATAACATGTGTCTTCCAAAATGCAACCGTATACATGTAGATGAAATATGTACATCATTTCAAACTGTACCTATTTATTCATGTATTGTATTATATAATGAGCAAATAGTATGAACCATACATGAAAGTACCGTCGGTTAAAGTTTTAATAAGAGCCGAACAAATTTTAGACATATCATCAAATACCTGGAGAAGAAGTTAAGGAAACTCAATGACAGAAGAATCTCTTTTACAAAGTGAGTTGTTTAACGATGATGGGTCAACATACGTCAAGCACAAATAAAGCTGCTTAAAGCATGAAGCCATTTTTATTACAAAAACATTACAAAAGCTGCCCAGAGCAGTCAAGTTTGGGACTAAGTTGAGCGACCTTGGGCTTTTTGGACCTCTTGTTTAGTGTAAGGATTAGCTTAATTTCATATTATAAACATAAACATGAGACACATTCTGGTAAAAATGGGCCTAATGCATGCGCCTGAAGTTGCATCAAAAATTATCATGTGCAGTCCGCACAGGCTAATCAGGGACGACACTTTCCGCCTAGACTGGACTTAAGTTTAGATGACGTGCGGTAAACGAGAAATTCCATTTAAGCGGAAAGTGTCGTCCCTGATAAGCCTGTGCGGACTGCAAATGCTAATCTCGATTAAATCTGGGACGACACATTACGCAAATGTATTAAACCCAGGTTTCCCAGAAAGCAGCTCACATTTGCAAGTAGCACCACAAAAGATACATATGTACTCCGAGCTCATTGCCGCAAAGCAGTAAAGGAAGTAAGTCTCTTCAAAAATCCAGTTTAGGCAGAAAGTGTCGTCCCTGAATAGCCTGTGCGGACTATACAGGCTAATCTGGGTTTAACACTTTACGCACATATATAAAACCCTTTTTCTCACAGCAAGGGGGTCTGGAGGGGGTGGGGGTTGACAGGGGGTATAGTGTGGGATGCGATCTTTCAAAAATAAAATTGGGATGGGGGATTCTGGGGTGGGTCTTTGGGGATGGTTTGGGTGGAGTCTTTTGTGGTATGTCAGGTCAGTGTTGTTTTGGACCAAAACACACATTTTAATCAAATTTTCAATTTTCTAAGTATAAAAGGAGCCATAATTCTGTCAAAATGCCAGTCAGAGTTACTTAACTTTGCCTGCGCAGTCAACGTATGATAGTTAGTAAGTTTTGCAAGTATGAAAGCAATAGCTTTGATACTTTAGGAATAAAGTGGACCTAAACACAAAACTTTACCAAATTTTCACTTTGCTTAGTATAAAAGGGCCCATAATTCTGTCAAAATGCCAGTCAGAGTAACATAACTTTGCCTGCACTGTCCCCTTATGACAGTTAGTAATTTTTGCAATTATAAAAGCAATAGCTTTGATACTTTAGGAATAAAGTGGACGTAAATACAAAACTTAACCACATTTTTAATTTTCTAAGTTTAAAAAGGGCACATTATTCTGTAAAAATGCCAGCCAGAGTTATCTAACTTCGCCTTCCCAGTCCCCTCATGATAGTTAGTAAGTGTGCCATGTTTGAATGCAATAGCTTTGATACTTTATGAGAAAAGTGGACCTAAACACTAAACTTAACCAGACGCAGACGCCAAAGCCGACGCTCAGATGATGACAATAGCTCATATTGTTTTTCCAAAAATAGATGAGCTTAAACAAAACAAAAAGCAAGAGATGTGTTTGTCAGAAACACAATGCCCCCTCATGCGCCGCTTTGATTTTATTTACCTTTGATCTTGAAGGATGACCTTGACCTTTCACCATTCAAAATGTGCAGCTCCATGAGATACACATACATGCCAAATATGAAGTTGCTATCTTCAATATTGCAAAAGTTATGAGCAAGGTTAAAGTTTTAAGACAGACAGACAGAATGACGGACAGAATGACAGACAGGCCAAAAACAATATACCCCCTGTTTTTTAAAAAGGGGGCATACAAATAAATACATATGTGCTTCCCTCCTGTGAGAAGAACGAATACTTTGTGTCTTTGGAAAGATCTGGTGATCTCTCCCTTAGTGAGGATCAAACTCAGGACCAACGGGTTGCAAGGCAGACGCCATATCTTTTATTCTGCTGCCACTTATGAAATAATAGAAATGACTTGGCCAGAAAAATTAAGGACATGACACTTGTCAACCAACTATAAAGCTGGCCAATTGTCAGACAGCATTAAGGTGGTAAATAATATGATATTGTTAATCAGTTTATATTTTTCAGGGTAAATTGAAAGTTGATAAATAACAGCACATGGTTGCATATTTAAATATATTAACTTAAAAATCTTTAACAAACAACCTTTGACATAAAGAAGGTGCATAGGTGGAACAATTATTGTTTTTACTATTGGTTAATTACATTTCAACTCACAATGAAAGCGGAAAGTGTAATCCCTGATAAGCCTGTGTGGACTGCATAGACTAATCTGGGACAACACTTTGGGCAATGCATACAGCACCATATTCCCAGGACAAGTCTTATACACTTTTAATCCTTCAAAAAAACTAAGACACAAAGAAAGTTGGAGCCAATTATGTTTTTGGTACTAGTAATAATTACATTTCAACTCACTTCATCATAACCATACAACCAGAGACTAGGTGTCTGGTAGTACTTGTCGTAGGTGATGTTCAGGTCGTAGGTTGGAGTCTGCATGACACCACTGTCCGACTCAGACACCTGTCTCTCCACTGGGCTGGAAACCACCAGAGTAACCTAGATATGCAGGAATATATGAGCCTCACTTTACTGTGGCCTAGATATGCAGGAAAATATTGCCTCCCTTTACTGTGGTCTACATATGCAGAAAAATATTGACTCCCTCTTCTGTGGCCTACATATGCAGGAAAATATTGTCTCCCTTGACTAAGGGTGGCCTAGATATGCAGCAAAATATTGTCTCTCTTTAATAAGGGTGGCCTAGATATGCGGGAAAATATTGTCTCCCTTTACTATGGTTGGCCTAGATATGCAGGACAATATTATCTCCCTTTACTATGGGTGGCCTAGATATGCAGGGAAATATTGTCTCCCTTTTCTATGGGTGGTCTAGATATGCAGGAAAATATTGTCTCCCTCTTCTATGGGTGGCCAAGATATGCAGAAAAACACTGTCTCCCTTTACTATGGGTGGCCTAGATATGCAGGAAAATATAATCTCCCTTCACTATGGGTGGCCTTAATATGTGGGACATATTGTCTCCCTTTACTATGGATGGCCTAGATATGAAGGTACATATTNTGATACTTTATGAGAAAAGTGGACCTAAACACAAAACTTAACCGGACGCAGACGCCAACGCCAAAAAAATAGATGAGCTAAAAAAAAATAAAAACAAGAGATGTGTTTGTCGGAAACACAATGCCCACTAATGCGCCGTTTTTTTGTTGTTGTAGTTTTTTTACCTTTGACCTCGAAGGTTGACCTTGACCTTTCACCACTCAAAATGTGCAGCTCCATGCATGCCAAAATGTCTTCCTTACTATGGGTGACCCTAGATATGCAGGTAAATATAATCTCCCTTCACTATGGGTGGCCTTAATATGCGGGAAAATATTGTCTCCCTTTACTATGGGTGGTCTAGATATGAAGGTACATATTATCTCCCTCTTCTATGGGTGGCCAAGATATGCAGTTAAATAATATCTTCCTGAAATATGGGTGGCCTAGATATGCAGGTAAATATTACCTCCCTTTACTATGGGTGAACTAGATATGCAGGTAAATATTATCTCCCTTTACTATGGGTGGCCTTGATATGCAGGAAAATATTGTCTCCCTTTACTATGGGTGGCCTACATATGCAGGAGAATAGTGTCTCCCTTTACTACGGATGGCCTAGATATGCAGGAAAATAGTGTCTCCCTTCACTATGGGTTGCCTAGATATGCAGGAAAATATTATCTCCCTTTACTATGGGTGGCCTTGATATGCAGGAAAATATTGTCTCCCTTTGATGTGATGGCCTAGATATACAGGTAAATATTGTCTCCCTTTACTGTGATGGCCTAGATATACATGTAAATATTGTCCCCTGTACTGTTATGGCCTAGANATTGTTGTGGTGCTGATGTGAAGTAAAACAGAAGTCGTTCCACACGTTATACCATTAAAGGCCACGGCCATGATTCAATATCTTCAAAAAAAATCTTTGCAGTTAAAACTCAGTTGTGACAGATGTTTCAATTGAAACAAGTGTTTGTACTTAAATACTTATAAGCAACAGACACGATTCGAGGTGTTTGGAGCAGTAAGTATTATTATTATTAATTGACCTTTTAATCGCTTTTGTTATAAATCACATGACAATAGACAACAAATAATGATACGTGACGTGTATTGTCCTAACTATTTATATAGAATGGATCTCTGGTATCAAAGTATGTATTATATTTAATTGTCTTTTGAGTTCAAGTCTTACTTGCATACTTTTACTACTAATTTCTTACACCGTCACATTTGGGGTAATACAATTGTGTATGATTTATTGAGAAATCTACCATAACACAAGGACGACATCGATCTTCCGAGATTATATAAGAATGGTGATTTTAACTATGACACTTTGGTGATGATGATTATGGTGATAATGATGACGATGCCACTGCTGCTGATGCTAACGATAATGACAGTGATGATGTTGATGTTGATGATTATAATTTATTAGATGTTATTGTATGGGCGATGAAAAAGACGATGATTATATTGTAATGAAAAATATGCTAAAATGAAAGCACATAGGTTGTTAATGGTTTACACGTTAATTATTATCTCATTGATGATGATGTCAAAACGTACAACATTGCTACCGGATACGGTTTCATAGCGTCACTAGATATGGTAGCAGACAGCCTCTAAGTCAATATTAAATCACCGAATACCGCAGTTTGTTCGCTCCGAATAATTAGTTGGAAATGCGTCAGCCCGTACTACGCAAATAAGCAAACAAGCGCACAATGTAACAAAGACCTTTGTTTTAATCATCGCCTAATGTGTATTTCTCAGTCTCGTAAACGGAAATCCGTTCGGCGAAACCGGATGGCCCATACTGCTGACTAGATTGTCAACAAGGATCAATGTACAATAGACTAAGTCCTGAATTCAGGGAGTATTTGGAAAACAATCGAGCTCTTCAGCGTAGGTTAGTGGTTTAATTGTTTCGTTTCCGCAAACTGATGGTCCGGGACTTTTCATCTTATTCTGAGTGGTCTCATACTGAGGGTTATGATTATCCTCCGATGTGTAAGGAAGGGTAAAACAAAATTATGTGAATAGTCGAATATATAGCGAAGTATTGGATCATTGATTGGTGATTGCTACAGCTACGCCTATTTCATTGTTTTTACTTTTCAAATTGCTATATTTACCAGTATATTGCGGGCTATAAAAGTATTTTATCTTCTGTTTTACTTCACATCAGCACCACAACAATAAATTGCGAACACAACATGTGCGCGCGACTGCAACATGTTCAAAACAACGGGTACAGCGCCTTCTTTTCAGCAGAGGTCACGATTTTTTTTGTAGCCGAGCATAGTTATTAAAATAACGAATATAAAATGGGATTTTCTGTTCAAAAATATAATAATATCGTAAAAATATGCGACTTGTTCTTTGTCAACATCACATGAACCAACCTTTGTAAAGTCCTTGAGGTTAGGATAACGGATTTTTCTTAAGAATTTTGCCACATTGTAAACAATATTAATATTCGTATCGAAAAGCATTCCTCGATTTTTAAATTAAGGTCTGTATGTCTTCGGGAAACGTAAAAAACTAAATCGTTCTTACCGTTTGCATCCATTTATTGAAATTGCCACCACAACGGAAGCTGCATTGTGACATTTTACGCACATAACACGAGCGTTATGGTCGCAATGATTCCACCCCGTGTAGATATACAGGTAAATATTGTCTCCCTTAACTGTGATGGCCTAGATATACAGGTAAATATTGTCTCCTTTCACTACAGTTGACCTGGATATGCAGCAAAACATTGTCTCCCTTTACTGAATTTATATTATACAGTTATTGACTCCTTATAGACTATTGGACCATTACATATGATTTATAACCATTTCCAGTGATGATACAAGTGTAATAACATCATACATATGAGCCAAGCTCTTCTAAAACGGGGTTAAATGAATGTGCGTAAAGCATCGTCCAAGATTTGCCAGTGCAGTCTGCACTAGCTAATCAGGGACAACACTTTCCGCCTAAACTTGATTTTCGTTAAGGAGAGACCTCCTATAAAAGGGATTTTTTTCTTGAACTGCTTCTTGTATATGGCCAAGCTGCAGATCTGAAATATAAATGAGCCTCGCTCTTAGAAAACGGGGCTTCGTGCATGTGTGTCAAGTGTCATCCCAGATTAGCATGTGCGGTCTGCACACATGTTTGGAGACAGACCAATCCACTATATAGTCGACATTGGACAAAAAGACAAAGGGTCAAAACTCTTCCCAAACTACAAATGTAATCAGACACATAAAAAAATCCCAGTACTTAAACAGGAGTTGAAAACACAAGCTGCATGACACTAAAAGAGACCAAGAGGAAAAATCCACAAAAGTTCCTTTCTTAATGGTAATTTACAGATTAATTTAATTCAAATGCTTAAGGCTTTCCACTCTGTGAGTGCATAAATATGTGACCTATCGAGTGTTAGCAAACCAAAAGTTGCACTAGAGTGTCAACAAGGATTTACTTTAGCCATAGAAGGAAAACTGCCTCATGTGACCCACTTTCATACTAGACCAAGCTATCATTGGGACAAATCTTTGGACCAAGTGTCATGAAGATCAGACAATAAATGTGGCCTCAAGAGTGTTAACAAGTCAAAATGTTGAAGACGGAAAAAGGTGATCCCAAAAGCTCACCATGAGCAACTTGTGCTCAGGTGAGTTAAAAAGCAAACAGCATGACACCAGCATTACAACAGACACCAGATGTAGAGTGATCACAAAAGCTCATCTTGAGCACTTGTTGCGTTCTTTAGGTTGTATAAAAAAATTAAATGGCAGAAATGTAGAACCATTTTTGAAAACAAAACTCGTCAAGGGACTTGTTCACAGATTTTGTATGTTTTGAAGTCTGTCATTAAATGCTTTAAATTGATAAATTTAAACATTATAACTATAGAGATACCATAAAAACAAGAATAAAAGTATTAAAAAAATAAAAATTAAAAATTAACCACACCAGGGCTCAAACCACTGACCCATGGAGTAAAAGCCCAGCGCCAAAACTAATCAGACATCCGTCTTCACGTATGTATGTGTGTAAATCAGAGTTTATGTTCGGGTCGTCGTTGAGTCTTACATGGGTTGCCATTTATTTTATACTTTGTATAACTATCCATGTGTTGTTACAAAATATAACGATAACACAAGAAATCAAAATTTGTAGATCGTTTCGCGTCTGAGACGCTTTGTAATTTTATCAATTTCTAACGATAATTTTTCGTAAACAACAGTGTATTTTCAGTATAAGTCTCACTTTCTGCGGCGTGAGTGTTATTTCGCACACTGATGTACATTGTTCATTTATTGCTTAAATCTGTGACAAAATGCTGAAACATTCTTGTTTTGATAAACTGTGAACAAGTCACTTTAAAATGCAAAATATTTGAAAAATATCTCGTCACATACATAATGATGCATGTTGACTATGGACTTATACTGGTAATATATGCACCTGACATATCAGCGACTGTTTCACCCAATTGGAAAAAGAACTGGTACCGCACCAATTGGGAAAAAGTAACGCGAAAAACCCTGAAATTGGGGAAATCTTCAGATTGGGAATTATGTTTGTTTTAATGCTTGGTACTAAATTGCACAAACTCATCTCAATATTCTTAAACATGCCTTAGTTGACAGAAATGTTCACTTTCATTGCTAATTTTATTTGTTCACTTACAGATAATGCGCTTTTGGAACTTAATTTATGCGACTTTCCTTCCTGTTAGGAATGTTTTGGACAGCAATTTGGAAATGTGGAATTTTTTCTCGATTAGGAAAATGTCTTTATAGGGTACTTTAGAAGGAAGGAAAATGTTGTACTAGTATTATATGATAATATATGAGCCTCGTTCTGGGAAAATGGGGTTTAATGCACGTGCAGAAAGAGTTGTACCAGATTAACCCGCGCAGTCCGCACAGGCTAATCAGCGACGACACTTTCCGCCTAAACTGGATCTGCACAAAGAAGAGAATAACTATGAACGAAGAATATCGTAAGAGCGAAGAGTGTTGTCCCTGATTAGCCTGTGCGGACTGCACAGGCTAATCTGAAACGACACTTTACACACATGCATTGAGCCCTGTTTTCCCAGAGTGTGAATTCTACATTCACCTGCATAATGATGCGTGTCGACCCATCCCCTATCCTGGTCATTCTCTTCTATCACTTTCCCTGCTCCATTTTTTGGGTGTCTACTTGCTTAACACGCGTGTAACATGGCACTGAAATCCAGGGAACAGCTCATGATCATAAAATATTTAAAGTCCAATTAACACTCAAAATCAACAAATATTTTGTAAAATATTTCGTGAAATAAAGTCAACCCATAACAAAATCAGTATTCCTTCTAGCAATAGCCAAAATTTCATCGCAAGATGTGGTCTGATAACAAAGATTTAATGAGATACAAAATGCTAGTTTTTATTTTTTGTGGGACAATATATTCAATTTTAATTTCCCACGATGATATCCGAACATTTATAAGCAAACGTTGGCTATTGCTCTAAGAAAACGGATTTTTTAAGGCTTAACTTTATTTTACGAATTATGTTACAAAATATTGGTTGATTTTGAGTGTTTATGGGGCTTTAAGAAATAATATTCTTCTAGAAATGTTTGTTCTCAAATAACTTGTAGATATTACAATTCGATCAAGGGCAAAGATGTGCCAAAAGTTGTATTACCACCTTTTTTTTGGTTCTGATTTGTATCTGTTATAATTTACCTTAAATTTTCATCATTAATTCAAACAGGCTTATCAGGGACGACACTATCCGCTTTTATTGTATTTTTCTTTTAAAGGAAGAATGTTCTTGTCAAAACTCCAATTAAGGCGGAAAGTGTCATCCCTGATTAGCCTGTGTAGACTGCACAGGCTAATCTGGGACGACACTTTATGCACATGCATAAAACCCGTCTTTCTCCGAGCGCAACTCGAATATTACTGAGGCTCGATTGGTCATTGCTGGCTTGGGTACTACTTAAAAGTTCCCTGGGTACTCTAAAGTATACTTAAATGTACCCTGGGTACGGTAAATGTACTAAAACCTACCTGGCCAATTTAGACTGTACCCAAGTTGTACTCCCATCCAAAATCTGATGTTGTAAAACGCGCTACGGAATACGACACACAATTCTCCTTGGACAAACCTACCTCAACATGCTTTTTCGATTATTTACAAAATATTGACATAATTAATTTGAAAAAAAAAAGTGGACAACGACCATTTTAAAGTTAGAATTCCCGGGTACGTTTTAGTATATTTTCTGCACACAGGGTACATTTAAGTACATGTATACTTAACACATCTTAAGAGAACCCGGGGTACATTTAAGTAGTACCCGAGCGAACAATAACCAATCGAGCATTACTGTGGTACCATTTTTTGTGAGTAGGAACTGTTTATCTGCAGGAAGATATGGCTTCCTCTTAGCCTCCTCTCCAGCAGACCGATTCCAGGTGGGGCACTGATGGACTATGTGGTCACCAAAGGCAACAAACTGACAAGAGAAAGTGACAGGGATTTCAAAAGAAGCATAATCCTGCTTTTTGATGCAAGCATTTTGAAACTTTTTGACTTTTGACTCTTGCAAATAATCTGCCTTGCATCAGTTTGCAGCAAATTTTACCAAGAAGCTTACTCCAATTATTGTTTTTCATCATACAATTTGTGTTGTTGCATCGTATTTGATTTAAGCTTATGCAAAACAACATTGGCAGAGTACCGGTATTTAACAAATGTTCAGAAACGAAATAACTCTTTACTAAAGTGTTTTGACCTTAGAACATTTCATTTTACCCCTGCAAATGTCAAGCACGGGGTCACTTGACTCCTTTTTCAACATGATACAAGAAGCAGTTTATTTTGCTAAATGCTTTTAGGTACGATTGTAGATGTGTTTCCATTCAGCAATGTGCATGGGAAATAGAGGTGTATCTGGTACTATCAACATTGCCAATCTTAATTCTTATATCACATTTGAAAAAGTCAGTTAGTCTAAGAAAAAAATTCGAACTAAAATGTTTAAGGTTTTTCAAACTATCTCCCTTATAATCATTACACACATACATTTCCTTCATTTAAAAAATATTGAATCAACATATATATTTTTGTAATTTCTTTTTTTTACTTCGGAATAAGTTAACCGAAAATAAGAGTCTCTTCAGAAATAGTAGTAATAATACATGCTTAATGTAATTTACCTTAAGTTCAGGAGTTAAATACTCAGCAACACCGAGGGCCGTGCCTTTCCCAGGAATAATACGTAAAATTACGAAGTTCAGAAGAAAACCGGAAGTTAATTTATTGACCGTTCAGAATGCATCCGAATGTACTTTCACTTTCATTTTGATTGTACTGACATGTGAGTCAACAATCGAGTTATCCTGGTTTATAGTTGTCTTTGTATATTGTGTTCTTTGCACGTTCAGAAAAAATGATATAATTATGTTCATTTAAAAATAATTTAAACGAATTTCATGAATGTTAAAGTATGTGTGATGAACATACAAATTTAACCTCCTGTCACGCGGGGTATTTCTAATAACTTGTACTCGTAACAAGCAAGTTACAGTAGTTTATTTAATTCCATTTATAAATCAATATTGTTACGTGAAGTCAGTAGTGGAAGTAAAGACGTCCTGAAAATGTACAATACAAGATGCATTTATTAAAACATGTGTGGTTCCCCTCAAGAGTATATGATAATACGCATACACACAAGATTCAAAGCTCCTCTCACGCGGGGTATTTCTAATAACTTGTACTCGTAACAAGCAAGTTACAGTTTATTTAATTCCATTTATAAATCAATATTGTTATATGAAGTCAGTAGTGGAAGTAGAGACGTCCTGAAAATATACAATACAAGATACATTTATTAAAACATGTGTGGTTCCCCTCAAGAGTATATGATAATACGCATACACACAAGAATCAAAGCACTAGATCTATAATCAATATTAGAACAAGTTGAAACAATAAATCATCTTGCACAGGATATACATTTCTACACATACTGCATCATAAAATGATACAAACATACAACAAGAACAAATACCTACAAATGTCTAACTCAACACAATTTACTTACTGAATATGTGCTATTCACGACCTTCTGTTCCTATATATGGCTAATGGGGTTAGTTCTGATAGCCGAAATATTAATTATTGCAAAGTGAAAGTGATAATTCACAACAACGTATTTTTACCGATAGTCCGTTAGTTTGAGTAAAGAACTAAAAGAATAGAAGAAAGAATCGGGGATGAAACACACAAATACAAAAGCAGTAATACCTCTGAATGTTATAACTTACTTATCATGTACTGATTCCTATTGAGAGATATTAATGTAGCTGGATTTATGTTTATTGGTCCAAATAAGTTCTATAAAATTGACAAGCGAATGACCGCTTGGGACAAACCAAAACATAACTAACCGCAACCTTAATGTACAGGTTACACTATACCAATATTTAGCCTAGTAATACAAAAAAAGGACTGCTATGCATATACAACCCAAATTACCTATCGCTCCACCAAACTCTAGATGAGCCAGATTTCAGTCGCGGGATATGGACTTTTGCTTTAGACGGCTGTTATGACGAAGTTTTGAACTGCTTGCACAAAAACGGGGTTCACCCAGACAGCGTGGATTCTTCTGACTTTACAGCTCTGGTAAATTTGGTGTGATATGGGCATTAGCAAATCATGTTTTGCCCTTTGCGAATGTTAATCTACGTCTTTGATTGTTAATAAGATAAGATAAGATAAGATAATCTTTTATTTTAGTGACATGTGTTTACGTACAGGGAATTTACAGACATATATACAATGCATAAAAGAACACCCGGCCTAATAGGCCTAAAAGTCACCTTAACAACATTGTAAAATATAACGTGATCATTATTATACAAATGGACAATACAATATTTTAGCAACATACTGAGTTCAATGAATAAGTAAGTATCTTCTATATAATATATGTATAAGAACATAATATTATAATAATATTTGTAGTTTCAATGCAAATATCTCTCCCTTGGCGTTCAAACTTCTCATTCCTTAAGTATGGGCATATGTTCCTTTCACACAAAATTGATACCTGTCTATTAGTCCATATAAACAGACTTCAAGAGCATTTGATAATTTGTCCTGTGGCGGCTCTGGGCTCAGCAACCCATTGAGTTATCAAGCTGAGAGTTGGATTATTGCAACTACCTGTCCATTAGCTGTTAAGGAGGCAAGTCGTTATACATTCAGCTGATTAGACTGCCTGCTCTTTATGCGGTATCGCTCAGTTCAAGGAAATGTTTTTATCCCTGCTCAGCATTCAATATTATTATAGGGAAAGATTGTTTTCAATAGACAAGACGGCCCCTTTTATTTTATGCTTTTACCAGTTGTACCACACAGCAAGTCAAATCAATGCTGAATATCAATTTAAATTAGCGGAGTTTCTGAGAAAACGTTTGGCATGCGTGATTTTCATTATTTTTCAGCTTTTAACTAACAAAACTTTAAATGGGCTGCTGAATATATTGATGTTATTTCTCATATAAATTATAAATACATTCTATTTATGCTGTGGGAGAAAAGTGGAAAGTATACAAAAACCCGGTAATGATTCTTATACAGGGTTCTAGATAGATTAAANAGTGCCTGCATACGAGTGCGGTTGCTTATTCAAAGCTTGCGCTCTCATTGGCCAATATTGATTTTCCAATACAGCGATGCTCTGCCTTTACGGGGGCTTTAGTTGGGGAAGAGATTCATGACGTAATTGACAGAGGATCGTAAATCGGCTCTCAAAATTTTCGGCGAAGTGGATATCGCTTTGATCTTAAGAATGGCTAGTTTCAGTAACAGAAAAATATACTGTTCGGAAAATTTTCAGGTGCCCCGCGGACTCTGATTTCGAAATTCAAGCGCCCCGGTGAGGGACCGTTAAATGGCCTGTGGAAAACCCTGACTCTTTACTAAAGTATTTTGACCTCAGAACATTTTATTTTACCCCTGCAAATGTCAAGCACGGGGTCATTTGACTCATGATTTTCAAAATCTATTGAAATCCTCAAAGTCAATAACAAACTTGTGTGAGACCACTTAAGGACATTTAAAGGAGTTTCAAAGAGTTTTGGAGGAACAAAACTGAGAACATGTATATTTTTCACAGATTCTGACAGACTTGGTCCTAAACAGGAATTTAAGGCTTATGATATAAAGTGTGAATTATATAAAAATGAAGAACTGGTATGTACATAGGTATTAATGTGCCATCATTTGTCTCATTTAATATGGGATATTATAATCGAAACAGTACATAGCTGCTGTGTGCTAAACTTTCTAAAAATTAAAAATTACCTCTTCTGATGTGATAACTTCTGTTTCCCGAAATTTCGACTCCTGACAATAAATAATAACTATAGAAATATTAATAAATAAACANCTGTTCCGCGAACTGTAATAAAAAAAGTAAATACACACAATGCTTTGTTCATGAATTAAATAATCGCTTTTTAAGTTTCATACTGACGCATTATACGATTATTATGGGCAAAAGCCCGAAAGGTTTTGACCGTTAATACATAGGGAAATTTAGACAAAACAATACAATTTTTTTTTTGTTATTGAAACAACTGATTTTTTTTTGCCACGAGACACCTATTTTCGCGATGCTATTTATCTCCCCCTGAATACTTATCTTGTCCATGTTCTACCTCCGCGTCTGGTTTACTACAAGTTGTGATAACTTTTTCCAAACATAACTTCCCGAAACCTAACCCGTCTACAATGGATTGCCTAAATCCCGATGCAATAAATCGAATATAATGAGTTTCGAATTTATTTGATCCGATTAATTCAATATCTTAATGCTATTATTATCCGCACAAATCAATAATTAAAACTGTTTAAAAAATTGTTTTCCTGAATTCATTAACATTGGCGTTGATTTCGAGCTCTCAAATTTTTAGGGGAGGTAACCACTGCGCATACATCCGGTGCGTACCGGTATTCACTAAATCCGGTCGCGAGCGGAGCATTTTATTATTCGTCTGCAGCAGATATTGAGAGAAGGACGATACTGTTGAGAGCTCCTGGTCTTGGTATATTTTATTGTAACAAATTGTGTTTATTTACGATTGCTTAATCAAAACTAACAAAAAACAACCGATTTAAATATAATTTTTCTAATTTTTATCATTATTTAAATTATAGATCTTCTAAACACGTTATATTTCTTCACATAAACCAATATTTGTGTTATTCAAAATAGTAAAAAATATTCATGTAGATCTATTTATGGTATATTAATTTAAAGAGTTTATTTCATTTTCATTTAATTCAGTAGTTAATCATCCAGTATTTATTAAAGATTTTTTCCATTTCTTGTAACATTAACAGATGAGCCTTGACTGTGGGATTTCCAACTTTTTATTGATTAAGGCTTCATTATTTCTAAGTTAAGTTACATTTTTCATGATAGACTTATTCCAATTTCTTATACCAAAGACAAATTAGCATTACTTTGATACTTCCAATATTTAATTTAATAAGGCTTTATTTTTGGCTCAGTAAAGTAATACATTTTATATGATAAACATGTCTTTTACAAGTCAAAATGAACATAATTACTGCATGCATGCAAATATTGAAAATAACTCAAGTTCAACATCAGCAGCAAAAGCAAATTCCAGAAAAGATACGTATGCCGAAGTAACATTTATTAATTTAAATAATGCTAACATCAAAACTACACAAAATAATATTTGTGTTTCACATGAACATTCTTATTCTAATCCGATAGGTAAAACACCTGTTAACTTCGACACTACTTCCATAAAAGAAGACCATTATTTTAATGTCACAAGTACTGAACATAATTACTGCATGCAACCATACATAACAAATCGCAGGAGATCAAGAGAAACAGGTTCAATTACAAAAAATCACAAAAAACTACTTACGCTGTCAAAGCAACTCGAGTGATAACATGTCATTCCAATGCAAAAAATACGAAAATAGACAACTGGGTTTCACTTCTCCAGTCAAATGCTAGTCAAACAGGGATTGTAAATGGCTGTGTAACAAATACAAGTAAGCAACCTATAGTAACAAACGTGACTGGGAAAAACAAGCATTTGAACCAAACACCCACACATATGAAAATAAATAAATCAACAGTTGTCAATGAAGCAACATCTTTCAATAATAATCTCCCTAAAAGAAGGCCAAACACCACAGATACTAGTGCCACATGTAATGATTCAAGCCAAAAAATAAACCCAACACATTCTCCTGTACAACTGTACAATTTAGATTCCTTGAAAATGCCGCAAATTCAGTGTTTATAGAAGGTAAGGTTTTCAACAACTTTCATGTGCCGGATGATGGAAATTGTTTCTTAAGCTGTCTCAGTTTAGCATTACATGGTAATACATCACTGAGCACTTATTATAGAAACATGATTTGCACACATGTCATTGAAAACTGGAATTCATTGCAGCAGTCAGCCATTTGTGGATATGAATTAGTAAATAAATCAACGGAAGAATACCGCTTACAAATGATTACAAGATGTGGTTGGGCAACGATAAGTGAAATTAAGGCAGCATGTGATATATTACCAATAAACATAGAAATATGGTTAAAAGGCAGCATATGTAATTCTGAAACACGACAAACATCAGTTGCATACACAAGACATTCACACTCTTCACACCATAACTCTGATCTTAATGTGACTCTTCTGCTGTGGAACTGTCACTTTACACTACTTTCAGAGAGGAAGAACACTTTAAACACAGGCAACAACAGACATTTGAATGAAAATACCATTTTCTCTCAAAATAAACCCGCACACACAAACTAATCATCCGTCAACAATTACAATATTGCGCAAAAATACAACACAACAGAACAAAACAATAAAAAAAGTCCAACAAAAGTGCTTTAGCGTCAAAAATTGGTACAAAGCAGTCAACCACTAAGGTTAACCAAAAATTACAGAATCCCCCGTCAACAATAACAATATTGCACAAAAATACAACACAACAGAACAAAACAATAAAACAGTCCAACAAAAGTGATTTAGCGTCAAAAGTTGGTACAAAGCAGTCAACCACTAAGGTTAACCAAAAATTACAGAATCCTCCGTCAACAATTAAAATATTGCAAAAAAAAAATACAACACAACACAACAAAACAATAAAAAAGTCCAACAAAAGTGCTTTAGCGTCAACAGTTGGTACAAATCAGTCAACCACTAAGGTTAACCAAAAATTACAGAGCCTACAGAAAAACACAAATGCTGCAAAAGTCTTTAAACAAGTGCTTGAACAAATTTGCACAGCTTCTCTTAATCCTAATGAATTGGACACATTTCAGAATTGTATGAAATTGGGTATAAAATGTGTTCATCCCAATCAAAATGAAGATAAACTACAAAGAACAAGACGGATTGAAAAAAATGCCTATGCCTTGTCTGCACCAGTAAAAAACCTGTCATTAAAATGTAATGAAATACCACCTGCACCACCAATGTCTCTTAGTGTGCAGCATA
>VMBQ01000992.1:192575-213537 GCA_007657795.1 Dreissena rostriformis | reverse complement strand
TCAGTTTTGTCATGCTAACATTACTGAGTACAAATGATCCTGGTTTGAAAACAGTATGGCTGTCAGGTGTTGGGACAGTTTTAATGTGAAACCTTGTGAACACAACCTGCTTAGAACAGTTAAGTTCATTGTAACGTGAGAGACATACGCATATTGATACACAAGAGACCATTAGGTACATTTGTTAGCATTTTAGTTCAAATATTTCAAACAAGTGCACACCATCTATTCCGCACTCGATAAGCTTTCGCGACGTAAAAATCGGTTATTCATCACGTAGCGTTCGTAATCATTCATCAGAATGTTTTTCTACCAGACAGTTTTTGTTCCTACTAAGACACTAGAGCATCTGCGGACAAATTACGACGGTCACGAGAGCAGTAATGTTTTACAAGAAACATACGTCTGTTATTTGCGTAGACTGCAAATATGCCTCTTATGTAATATGAAGAAAATAAATACTCTCACTTTTGTTATTATCGTGTTTTCCCTCAATGCCAGAAAAAAAAACAGTTTATGTTTATGACCGGTTGGTAAACATTATTGGAGCTCTTTGTGCTGTATATATTATTTGCTCAATAAGGTTTCAATTTTTTTCAGCTTTTACCCTGCTCATCGATGACAAATAGTCGGTTTTGGATGAATCATGCTTATACATTTTTAGGATATCATCAACATCGCCACTGCTGTCACATTTATCGCCACCACCATTATCATCATTGATATTCAAATAAGCATCGTGGCCATCATCATCGTCATCGCCTCTTATATCATTATTGAAATTATATCAGGAAAAAGAACAATAAAAAGCTTTGCTGCGTCATACACAGCAAACACATACACGTCAATTCAGCTACTGCAAACTCCAGTTGTATAGTAAGATGAATCCTTTGTTTTATGTGAAAGTTTTCCAGAAATTTCACCTTGATAAACAGTTTCTATTTGGATTCGGAGTGCTATAGTAACGTTTATTCAGAATTAATATTCGCATTACTACACCTTTACGGCATCCTCTTTGTCTGTTTGAATCTAATACAGCAATTATGATATTCGAGCGTTATGTCAATAAATCGTAATTACTAATAACATAAGTTCAGTCGGTGTTTGTTCAAGTCAAACACCACAGCAGACTTTGTCAATCGAGGACCAGTTCCAATATCATATCGTAAATTCAATGGTAGCATGTACGTGCTTGTTACACATTAATTGGAATAAAATTAAACCTATCAGTTTCTGATTTATGTTCCAAAGACTACACGCTCCCTGGTAAAACAATGACCAGTATTGAGATATTGGTCAAGTGACGACATTCCGTGAAATATTTATATATATATATAATATTTATTACAATTGCTTGCCTCCTCGTATTTTCAAATCGCGCCATTTGTGCAAAAAAAGTACCATGTGACATTTAATTTTAATGTCACATGGTACCTTTTTGCACCGATGGGACGAAATAATATTCATTTTACTGATTTGGTGTTAAACTTATTTTTATCGAATTACAACGTTTTTAGCCCTCATGGTCTCAGATAAAGGTTCAAGCTTATAGAATTCCTCTTTGTTTTTAGTCTGGATGATGTATGCTTTTAGTTTTTCAAGTTATTGGGGATTTATGTTGGATTTTGAAAAGACGAACGTGTGTTAAAACAATTCCCCTTTCAAATGTAATTAATACATATCATGAATAACGGTTATATATTCCCCGAATAACGACTTATATGCGGACACTTATCAAAAAAACTGTCCCTTATGTCATAAAATTAAGTACACTCCGTTGCAAAAAGTCATACCGGCTTATTTCTATTTTTATATAATTAGGAGTACATTTATGATACTGGCGTAGGTGTGTAAGCATTTAATTTAATTGAAGGTTATGAAAATACATCAAGTACGCGCATTTTGAACATGTTTAATTATAGTCAGAAACGTTTTACGTCAGAACGATTACGTCGTAAGCTAATCGGGTCAGTTACTTGCACCATTCGTAATCCATAATTCTTTTTTGAGGGGGAAACCAATATTCGCACTGTAACCAGTGATGAACGTAAAGGAAATCATGCAATCATGCGCAAACATTTAATTGGATAGTCTAAGATTACGCGTTTTAAATCCATTCATTTAGAAAATCTGATGCAAAAAGGATGTATGTGATTGCAGACGTCGATAACTTTAGTCTGACGGTTATCTTGAAATAAGTATGCTTGCTGCACATAACAGGTGACAATGTTAATGCGAAAAATGTGTGAGCACAGTAGATATCCATCAATAGTTTTTATAAATCTTAAACTTGCATATGTTCGCGCATTCGAATGTTTAAGAAATTACCTTGCAAATTTTTTTAAACAAAGGATAAATCTGTTGACATTGAAATCTAAAGGCCGCAAACTATCTAAAAACATGCAAACAAATAAAAGGCTTAAGGGGCTTCGCACTTCTCTTGGCTATAGTAAAAATAGTGGGGTTGTTGGACAATTATTATTTAAAATCCCTGGCTGCAAAGAGGAGATGCATTTTTCCTGTTATGGCGTCATAAAAAAATATGTACCAGACTTATTTGATGATTTTTAAACGAGAAATCAGGCGCCATCTTTTTTGCCTTATTTACAAACTTTTTCATAACATGTGTAAAATAATGATTACAAATCTGTCATAAGGGATAAACAGTTCCGCGAAATAGTCATGTTTATAGTCAAACGTCATTAAAGCAGATCGGGACCCGTATTTACCAAAGCATTCTTTGACCTTTGTCTGAAAATAAAGAGTTATCTTCAAAATGAAAGGTTCTAACGGTATAATAAAGTTCATTATGACATGAAATTTTACACCGATAACACGATTCAACATATGTGTTCTTGTGTCTTATTCTATTCTTTATTCTTAAGTCTAAGAATGGGTTTTTGAAAACGGACCAAGGTCATTTCAGTTTCTTTGGGTATCAGGTGAGCTCTCAAGGCCTTTGGTTCTCTTGTTTAATATAATTGGCTGCAAAAAAAGCTTGGAAAAAATGCTGCTGTCCTAAATAGAAGGACGAAATCGCGTGTGTAACAAGTAAAAAATAACAACGCTGTAATAAGTTTCTTTGAAATGCGGCGAAATCTTTGATAAGGATCAGTAAATTGAAGAATATTTAATGACATGGTCGGTAGAAGGATTGTCCTCTTGAAGATGATAAGTCTGAACAGAACACAGTTGCGTGTCTCAGTAAGAGACGTTATTTGTTAGAGGCTTTGACTTTGGGAAAACAATACAAAAAATATGGATTAAATCTGACAGACGTGCGTGTGAGAAGTATATAACTATCAAAGTCCGCTTTTTAATGAAGATTCTCATCGGAAGAAATTAATAATGCTTAATGAAAATTCATCAAAGAAGTCTCATGTGGATTGTAGGGTCAATTTACGAAGTTGCTTTGTTTAGCGTGTTGAATAGACGTCCATATGTTGCAAACATATCAACTCGTTAAATTAATACACTAATTTTGCCTTTAAAACTGAATATATACTTCCTGTAACGCATGTTTCTAGCAACGTGTGGTTGCATTATTTTCAAGCTTAACTTGACAAAGAAAAATAGGAAATGGCTACATGTTATCCTTTTTAAATCGATGTTTGGTAGAAACACACTGGAAATCTTTTTTTAAATAATAACGGTCGTGCATATGGGGTAACGTGTGGCTGCGTGTGTATGTATACAAATGCCTTACGAACTTACGTATTGTCCACTTAGTTGAAAACACGCAAACATGTGTCTGAGAACAAAATAATGATGTATAATATAATAGTATTTATTTATAAAAATTGTATGTAGAAATTCAACAAATGGTCCGTATTTTTTTGTTCCTATGTACGTTGAGTGTCATCAATGTGTATTTCTCTAACGTACTTTCCGAAGGCCTCTAGAAAGATCTTTGGACATTGACAATTTCTACTTTCTGATTAAATTTTCAAAATGATGAAGTGCACGATTCAAAGATGACTTCTTTATCAAATATTCTAAAATCTGCATAACTACGGCACTTTGATAATCGCTCGAAAGCTTGTTGGAACGTATTCATCTATCAAGCGGTGATGTCAACTGGTATTGAACTGTGCGGAGAATGATCGCTAAACTAAGAAAATAAAAGCATGATACGAAATGAAGCCGTGTGGTACTCCATGTTGATCAGGTGCCATGAAATAAAAAGCTTGTATAAGCCTATATAGTCTTTGAGTCTTGGGAATTCGGTTATATGATGATTAATTTCCGGTGGAGAGTAAAAACCAAGCTCTCCACCAGGCTCATTAAACGGCGATTGCGTATACGATTAGTTCAGCGTTTTCCTTTCTGCCAGGGCCCATATCAAACACATTTTAAGCAAAATATCATAACAACTCATATTCAAGTGCAACATTCAAATAAAAGTTTTCATGTGCAATTTTAACCTTGTTCTATTAAGATTTAGACAAAGAAAATATTACACGTTCAGCATCAACAGAAATCGCAACTTTTGACAAGATAATAAGAAACGCACTTAGGTTATCACTAGGGCCGATATGAATATATCAGAAGTCATCAAATGTTAACCTTGCCTTAAACCATATTGCGAAAACTATTTATATAATAACTTGATCTAACTTGCAAATAAATTTAGAACAAAGTGTAGTATGTGTTGCCAATTGAACAATACTTCCGTATAATGTTAAAGCCTCATTAACACTTAAAATAAACGAATATTTCTTAAAATATTTTATAAAATGAAGTTTACCCATAAACAAATCAGTGTTCCTTAAAGCAATAGTAAAAATGTCAACGCTAGGTGTGCTCTAGTAACATACATTTATAAAGATACCAAATGCGTTTTTTTTATTTTGTTTGTGGTACAACATATTCCAACCTTGTTCATGTACCAATTTAGTGTTCGTGTGTCGTTTGAATAGATATCGTTGCGAGAATTGAAAATGGAATATATTCTAACACACAAAATAAAAAGAGCATTGTGTATCTTGTTAAATCTATGTTACCAGAGTACATCTAGCGTTGAAACTTTGGCTATTGCTATTAGAAGCACTGATTGATTAGGGGTTAACTTTATTTTACGAAATATTTTACGAAATATTCATTCATTTTGAGTGTTAATGGGGCTTTAACAAAAAAAGTGTACCTCTTTGTGCATTTGTAAAAAAATACACCCTAAGGGTTGAGTTAACGAAGTAAAATAATCCTTTAAAAGATGCTGCATGTGTACCACTTAGGATTTGAAACAAGCAAAATCGGATACCCGTTTAGCGGTTCTATTTTTCATCAAGATTTACAAAGCCCGGCAAAAAAACAAGCGGTGCATCAGAGCGCACCACTTTGTATGTTTTTTTCTTGTCTTAAGATGTTTTAAATAAAACTTGTCGTAATACTGCTTTTTTTGTAACGTCATTCGGATTCTTTGAGAAGCCGTGTCTCTGAAAATTGTGACGGAAAATAGAAAACAGCGAAGTTAAATCAAAAGTTCAAAAATGATAGCAGCATTGTATAACATTTGGTGTTGTAATCATAATAACAAAACTATGTCATAAACAAGAATCAAAGCATATTGTTTCCGACACGCAATTTGATGTTGACTAACGTTCAACTTAAGTTAAGTGATTATCATACAAATCTTAATAAATAAATACGAAGACAATTTGGATCCGTGATGAACAATTGCTGGCATTCGCTTAACATATTTCATTAACGACAGACACCATCAACTCCTCAATCCATTAGCCCCGGCGACATGAAAAATGACAATCCATTACATTGCGTTCAAGAAACAGACCTGAGAAATATGTCTCTTTTACATTATGGAGGATAGGAATACTGTCATCTTTAATAAGCCATTATATATTCTATCCTTGTAAAAAATGACAGTTTATCTTGGTTGTAATTAGAACGAGGTCACCGTCGTCCTCCCCCCCCTCCTCCTCAAAATCATCACCATCACCATCGTCGTCGTCGTCATCATCATCATTGGAATTCAACATGTGTTTGTATACTAATCTCTGAATCGGCTTGATTTGTCAATGTTTCCTTTGTGGTTTCAGTTTTCGCCTCAGTTTGTTTGTGAGATTCTGATTTTAACAATCATTCGCAATCTTACTGTACTAGTCCAAATACTTTAGCTTCTTGACTTATTCAGGGCTTTATTGGCATTTACAAAATTAGAAAAATGTGTATTAGAAATGCACTTTAATTCTACCAATTTTATTAATCATTGAAATTTAAAAAAAAGTAAATAGGCCTTTAAAGCCGATGAAACTTTTATTATCTAACTCTCTTGGTATCAATATTTCAAGCAAATTTTTATAGCTCTACTGTTACATCGCAGACGTTAAACAGTTGCAGAGACGATGATAAGCATTTAAAGTGATACTTATTGGTTTACTTGCAACTTCGAGCGATTAATCAGCAATAAAATCGTTTCAAGCTCATTAGAAGTTCTGAATTATCTCGTGCGATATTAGAAATAATGGTTCTCTTATATGACAATTGCTTTTCTTAACAGTTTTCATTTGTTACCGCTCCGATAGTTTACTTTTTTTCTTGAATCGACAGACGCAAACGTGGAACTAGGTTATCGTGTCGTATTGGTTAGGGCGGCGTATGCGATTGTCCGTGCAAGAATTACAGAAAACTATAGAGAAGAATATTGCATATCAATACAAAAAATGCGATGACTTTCGTAGGTAAAAAATTATATATTAATTTTCCAACCTGTGCAGAATAAGATAAGTAACAGTAACTGTTGTGATTTATAGTGAAGAAAGGATTTGTGAAAATCCTTTAGTTTGAATGTTTGTTAAAATGTTCATTTAGACAGTCGAATGTTAAAGGGACTTGTTCACATGTCATTACATGTGTTTACTTAACAATTTATACTACACGGACAAGTTCAACAAATGTTGTCTTCACCGGGATTTGAATAGTAACACGCGTATTTAACATATTTTCGACAAAAAGCGTAACACACGCGTTATAACGTTAACGATTTTGATCGAGGATATTCCATAAACGATCCGACACGTTAGACATTGTTTTTCGTAAAGGTTGTTATTTCGCTTGTTTAAATAGAATGTATTCATTTTTTGTTAGAATCTGTGACAATTTTTTTTTTTTTTTGGGGGGGGGGGGTTAACATACTGTAGGGCTGTAACGGGTACCCGAAATATCCGATGATATCGGATCCAACTTCTGATTCGCGGGTACGGATCCGCCCCTGGAAATTTCGGTTCCGAATATTTATTTTCGTAGTTGTATGTAGCCTAGCGCTATTTCATAAGATTCTTTTTTATACAGACTGGTTCTGTTTAAAAGATAAAAGATACTTATAACAGTCGCTATTTATAGACATTTCACAGTCAAAAACGCATATCATCCGAGATCATTCGGCTTTTATCGTATAAAGTACCTATTTTCGCGAACATGTCAGGGCGGAAAATGTATGACTCTGGATTGTCTTCGTAGTAGAGTAAAAGAAGGACCCTGCAAATAGTGGAGAGATAAGCAGAACACACCCCTTTCTGGCACAGATAGCATCCAGGTATCGTGTTATGCAGGGAACGTTAGTCTCCAGTTAGATAAACCTCTCCACAGGAGGGGACACTTTGTAACTGCTCATATGATTTGCCTAGATCCGGACAATGTTGATATGTGAAAACAAAATTCAAAGTGTATGAGCTGTGAAAATTGGATTTGTCAACGAGCAATGTATTAAGTGTTAAGGTTTTATTTTATTTCGACATTGCTATACAATGTTAATTTTTTTTTATTGCGGTATAATATTAACATACTTCTTTAACCTGTTCTTAAGAGGAAAAAAATACAGAAAAAGATGGTAAAAGAGTATTTTGTTATGTGTTTTTGTTAAACATGTTTTTAACCAAATTATATTTCTAAAACATTTATTTCTTCAATTTGGGCAGTAAATTCTCATTTTCTCTTATTTGATGGATCCGGATAAACAAAAAACTGCAAGAAGCCTTATTTGGATTCGGATTCGGATCCGAACCAATGTTTTGGATTCGTTACAGCCTTAACAAACTGTGAACTAGTCCCTTTAATATTTATGTTCTAACGTTGACGTCAATAGTAGAACGTAAGTAGAACCTATTTCCCACAACACGCATGTCTCTATTGACCTTGAAAATCGCTAATGGCATGTGCTGCATGAAGCAAATTGACTGAGTTACGTCTATGCTTCGTACATTTATCACCGATGTGTTTAATATAACTGTCACACGCGTAGTTAATGAAGTAAACGAGGTAGTATCATGATTTACAGTTTGTTTTTGCCATGACGTGTATTGGAACTGTTAATGGCCCAAGTCATACTGGCGATACTTTATATCATTCAAAAAATATTTGATCCATATGTACAACATAGTTAACATATTTCTGTGTTATTGATCGTTATTGGATTGTGCGTTTGTATGCAAATTTCAGATGTATCTTTTATTTTAATATTGTACTGCTACGTGCTTAAGTTAATATGGAAAACAACAATAAAACCGAGGACTTAACAATGGTTGGACCTATGTGCAATATGGTCTGCCTTGCTCTCTATCTGCTAAGGGCGATACAAGGAAAGCCACTAAGGTTCTTAATTGTATTTTTTATCCTCATGCACATCAGCTAGAATATAACGTATACTAATACTGCAAAAATCAGTTTGAATCATATTGACGATAAGAAAATATATCCACTACGCTCACTCCGTATATCCAATGTTAACATGTATTCATAATGAGTTAATCATCAAACGATAACGCCGCTTGCAAATCGGGTTAGTATAATTGCCCGTTCGTATCCAAAATAGTCCACGATTTTTTTAGAAACAATACCCGCGCTGCTCGAGATACGCTTTAGGTCGATCATTCAATCATGCGAAGTAAATGTTCGTGGATAGGCTACGATTACGTATTTTAAAGCCATCCATGTAGAAAATTGATGGAAAAACGATTGCTTCGATGGCAGAGGTCAATACATAAGGGATTGTGGAAATTTGTCAGAGATTCCGATGCTTTTGCGATATAAAAGTATACTGTGTGTTAAATAGTTTATCAAGATATTGACGTTTTTCGAACTCTGTATTATTCGTAGTGATTTAAGCTGCATATGCGACATTATATCTTTAATATTACATTATGTACAGTACATTTGGTCGTGTATATACCGTCTTTTCGATTTTTGTCTTGCTTTCTACAAAACGAAACAAACATACTACACATATGTTTGCAATTATTGCGTGCCTTTACTCATGCGTTCATAATCGATGTATGCGACCGGAAGTGAGTTTGAGCAAAATTATATAAATATAAGCATAACGCCTATGCACCATATAATCTGATCATTTTATTGAAAACAAGGAGACAAACATGCAAATGTATTGCACATTTATTTATGAAGTCTCGCAGTTAAAAATAAGAGCGTCTGGAATTGTTGACGTCGGCATCTCGTTACCAAGTCAGTATATATATATATATTTGCTTCTGTAGCCGAACACGCATTATTGATTTATTAAGCATTACTGCCAAACCAAAACAAACGCTGACATATCCCCAGACTGCTTTATTTGTATGGCATACTTAAGAAGGCATTCGGGGCTGATTGGGGGCCGGGCAACCTTTATGGCATATTTATATTGTCTGAAACATTTATCATTTCCGAATGACGCTGTGAGAGCATATTCCTTTAGTTTGCTTGAGAAATAACATTAATCCTTATATTTATTTCGAACATTCGTCAACATTTTATACCGAAAAAAAAACATTTATAATGCATTGTCGGACTAAAGGAAGACATTTTATTGTCGTTTTCAAATTATCTAAAAGAGTAAAATATTCAAACCGAAACAACGATTGTAGTTCATGGTCTTCGCGTGCTTAAGTATTGTAAAGTCCAATAGTGTATGTATAAGGAAGGACGATTTGTTCACGCCCATTTTAAATTGTCTAAATCATAGGTCATTTCCAAACGTCACAACGCTGATAACATATTATTCGGGTAACACCCGTAGACCGGCACAGAGGAAGACCATATTTAACGCCTTTTTTTCCATAAATTTTCTGAATAATGCACGGTCGTCAAACTGAAACAATGCTTGCAAAGCATGGTCATAAACTGCAATATTTATTTAACGACCTAACCGGACACATACTTTCAACCTGCTTTAATTGTCGAAAACGTTCAACCTTTTTAAATCCAAAATATTTTTCTGAAAATGGACGGCCATTCAGTTCCATTCTGGTTATAGATTGCATTATGTATAGTAATGCACAAAAGATAGAACATTTTTCACAATGTTAAATAGAAAAACACATTCATAATATTCCCCCAAGAGCATTACCTTTTTTAACTGGCGCTGGTTCTGACGTCATCGGCGAACATAAAAGCTTCTAGAATTTCCGTATAATGGACATCGCGTCAACAGTCTGTCTCGCTTTTCACATTCCCTTAATAAGCATTAGTTTAGCATCCCAACGCATTATAGTTTATGTTTGCAGGTGCTTGTGTTTATGTTTGAAGGTGTGTTTATTTTTGCATTTGTTATCCTTATACCTCGCTTTTGTGGAATAGGCCTGAAAAATGCTCAACTTATCGAAAACTCTCTACTTGAAAAAAGAAAAATTCAGGAAAGAAACTGCGTCATTTGTTAGAGTATATAATTATCTTGTAGTGTATTTTAATTACAGTAAGCAATTACCGTGATTAATATTTGCGCATGCAGTCGGGTTCATAAGCGTACACAAATCTTAAATATGCATCTATGCAACGTGCATTTGTTTGCATTCACCAAAACCATTAATATGCATTGAAAGATCTTCAGCATCGTACGCGTCTCAATGCAGTAAAATCACGTAAGATTCGTGGCTTTAAAGCAAAGACTCAGAACGAGCTTTCCGTTTAACTCGTTTCTCAAGAGAGAAGCACGTGCTCTAAAGGACAGATTCAATCTGTTCAATCTGAATCTTCAATCTTCATTTTTTCTTGGAAAGGGAAGACGAGAGTCTGAGCTGTCACTTGATAAAACAATTAATTAGCCAGTCCCGAAAATTTCGTATTCATTGTGTGTGATTTGATTGAGTGATCAATTGGTTTCGTCTGTATCCTTTGACCTCGCCTTTGATTCTGTGAATTTCTTCTTCCTTCGTAAAAGATGCGTTTGTAAATACCTTTAACATGTTTTTTTCAAACTTAGCCAGACCAATCGAATATTATTGCATTGCCTTTAAACTAACTTTATAAACGTCATTCCTCATAAATACCTTAATGTATAGGCACGTCTGTATAATCATGTGTCTAGGTTGTAGAGTTCAGTAAATACGGTAGAGAATTTCAGGTAAAGATTTAAGCATATGTAAATTATATTTTAAATTTGTTACACATGAACCCCGTTTCTTATATTCATATAGTATAAATTCATTATCTTTGGAAAGGTCTTTAATATCGTCTCGAATACGCGAATATTTTTCATTGGAGTTATTCTGCGCAATAGATGCCAACGGCTGTACTTACTGTAACACATCAAGGACAAATACAAGGTGTGGTAAATAATTGATTCAATAAGACAAGAGAAATGAGATATGTTTTTTCTTCGTGCTTACGTTGATGAATAATCAGCTTCATTTTGGAGATAAAAAGTTTTCGTAGTTTCTTGAAGATATGTTGCTAAAAAACACAACACAATAACCATTACTTTCAATTGCAATATTAATTCTGATTTCAATGACAAAACATAACTTATATTATAGATTGCTATCATAAAATATAAATGTTGATATGAAGTACAATGGTCATACGGAATAAAATGATAAAACAACAATGTTGATATGAATTGCAATATCTATACCTATCACAATGATATACCAGCAATTATGTTGTGGATTGTATGTCTATACAATTGCAATTGTAAAACATTAGTTATGTTACGGAATACAATTATTGAACATAAATGTAGATATGAATCGCAATATGCATATTGAAACATAAATTATGGTACGGATTGCGTTTAAAGAGGATTCCAAGGACAAAACATTAATTATGCTACGGAGTGCACTCATTAAATATGAATGTGTATATAAATTGACATAATAGAACAAATGTACTTACAGCTATTACACTTTAATAGACAATAACGATTGATAATAACAGGAACATTAACATGCATTAGAAAGGTCAAACTAAATTATGATAAGCATTAAATTAACAGACCTGTCAATCGTGGCTTCATAAACAAAACAGAATGATACTACACTATTGAGAAGAGACAAAATATCTGCAGTGAATGCAATACATAATTTATAGAGAAACAATACATATTGTGATATGCTGTACAAATATGGCATTGATGACATAAGAGTTTACATTGAAATACCGATGTAGAAAACTAGTAAATTTATTAAACATATATCGATAATGTTTTAATTATAAGAATAGCACTATACGTTAAGTTTGTAAAATAAAATAAACTATGTTGCTTTTGAAACGATATTGAAATACGTAAATGGTGCTACTCATTCCATATATAACATCAAATATGATTCTTATACTAGTGTATTTCCTGTTTTGCACCAACCGACGTATTGACTTCTTTTACACGGACGTAGACATCATCTCGAATTCAGCGTATGTCCAAGTTTTATCAAATTAACTTAATGATGGTTCAAAATAGCACATCTAGTTATCAGACTTTCGGCAGCGACCTTAATTATAACCCCAGGAAAATAACCAATCTCATAAACAGTGCGCTCAAATACGTTTCAGGATAGTGAATGCGATATTAAAATAAATACAACTTAAGTATAAAAACATATAAACGAAAGTGTATGCAATCAAGAACACATGCAAAGACATTTTGCTTTATGTTTAAACAATTCTATAAATTGTGATAGAGATTGCAATAATATCAGAAATATTTTACTTACGTATTGCACTCAATCATACACTGTCTGTTTATATTACGGTCGAGTCACTAATTATGTTTTCTTCGTGCTTGATTTAATAAACGCAATCATGTTTTCCTGTTTGATTCAACAAACGCAATCATCGCTCTGCTATGTTCGAAATCATCTTGATCACTTATCCAATTTACTCTTCAACAATGTTCCTCCTTGAGATTTATAAATAGAGGATTCATTTAAAGACATATGTCATTTTCACGCACTTTACTTAAAATTTTCGACGGTAACCTTGGTTTCATCTTCGAGACAATAACTGCTCCGAGAGGAAATGCCCTTGTAAACCATTCAGTGCTTCAGTCCTAGACGATGTCATTAACTGGCTTTTCTCCAGCTTTATACAATTATATGGTGTCTTCGAAGATTTAGCAGTTAATTACTATATTGAAGAAGGTATTTAGGATTTATATTCTCAATTATTTTAGGGTTTATATGATCTACCTGTTTTTATTGAGATGTATTAAAAATACAATGTAATGTATATATTTTTAGTAAATATATCTATATCAGCTGTCTGAAATAGTGTTAACAGAAATACATTTACAGTGAACAATAGTGTAAACGAATTAATCTCGCTCTGGGAAAACGGGGCTTTATGTCTGTGTGTAAAGTGCAGTCTGGATAGGCTAATCAGGGACGACACTATCCTCTTATATAGATGTTTTAGTTGAAAGGAAGTCTCTTTTAAAGAAGAGTCCAGTTGAGGTCGCGCATGCATTAATCCCGATTTCCCAGAGCGCTCAAATGTAGACATTGTTGTGGAGGTATCACTTCGAATAAGAATGTAAACCAATGAGTACAAATACACTTACACCAGTTGACGAAAACGTGACGCAGGTCGCTCTCGATAAATTTCATACACGGAACTAGGATGAGCTTTAATTTAATGTAATTCAAAGTTCCAGCAACCTACCTTAATGATATCTGTTTACAGTGGATCTGTTACTGTATGTCATTTTTACACGAGTCTTTTCGTTGGAGCCTTGGCGATAAGTCCCGGCGAATTAATTCTCTGTGAGGCAGTTCATGCATTTGTTATACAAATATAATAATATAAAACAATATTCATAAAAGACAATTAAGATATTAACAAGAGTCATCGCGTGACGATGAGGATAAAACTAAATGACGAAATTGTAACTAACCGTACTAAATATTTACACGAACAGGTGTTTGTTTTAAAAATATGTTGTTCTCAATGTGCTGTATATATTGGTTTAGGTTTATACAGTACATTTTATATTCAATCCAATGTACATTTCTGTCAACCATTCACTGGTTGTGTGTAAAAATATTTTCATGATTTTATATTATATAATTTAATGTAGTCCATTTATGAAATATACCATGCATAAGTTCATTCTTGCTCGCGGGCTTAAAATGAATTCTTTTGTGCTCTAATTGACGTACATAATATTATGAAAGTGTTAATGGATATATGTATACATGAGGGTAATTATTGAATTGAGTATTGCGAAGATATGTATAGCGATAGTGATTTTAAAATTGTTAACACAATGTTCATGATATGTAGTTAATGTAGTATTATGAACATACGCATAACGATAGTGAATGTAATATTTAACTGTACGAATAAATATGAAAAGAGTAAATTCAAGGTTGTTAACAGAAATATAAAGAGACGTTTTGGCAGTATGGAAAACAAAAATATGTATCGAAATCCATTATAATTATGTGGCGATTTTTGCCGGTATTTTATCCTTTAGGTTCATTATTCTTTGAGTTCATTCATAGTGTTTACATCAAAACTACAGTACGTTTCCCGTTTGCAAGTCTTTAACTTTTCAGTTCGTTCCACGAAAATATTGTGTGAATAGTAGATTGATCATTGTGTTTTCGTGTACATAATTTAATGCTTTAATAATACAAGTCGGTTATAAACATGCACCCTATGTACTGCAGAATGTAGAAGTAGTATACTTTGATTACTGCTTGAAACGGTAGGGTTTTGTGTACATGAAATAGTAGGGTTATGTCTTTAACAAGGTGGTCACGTGAACCATCAGTATATTAAGCGCTGCTTTTCTGGGAGCAATCAGTCTGCGTTCGATTGCCGTTGAGATCACGATGTTGATTACGCTGCGGTAATTGAAGACCATATAACATTGGAATTGTTTGTGACTTTGGATGCCTTTTGAGTGGAAGTGACCCAAGCAACTTTGCGCATAACACCATAGCTTGCTGGGTAGCTTAGAGACTCATACATTTGTCCGGGTCACAGGTTTCCAATGGTGATATTAGACAGTGCACGGGTCTGATCTCCTAGGTCAGCCGGAGCCGGGTAAGTATCTGGGACTTTGGATGCCTTTTGAGTGGAGGCGACCTAAGCAACTTTGCGCATTATACCATAGCTCGACATAAGCAACTTTGCGCATTATACCATAGCTTGCAGAGTAGCATAGAGACTTATATAAGTCCGTGTCACAGGTTTCCTTTGGTAATATTAGTCAGTGCACTGGTCTGGTCTTTTAGGTCAGCCTGGGTAGTTCAAGCTAATTATTATCGCTTGTACTACGCTGATCCATAGTCCTCCTTGCATAACGCATACGTTGGACACTGCGCAGACTCTTTGGTGGAATAGGTGTAAGTCACCCAGGTGACCCAAGTCACCCATGACACCCTAGGTGACCCAAGTCACCCAAGACACCCTAGGTGACCCAAGTCACCCAAGACACCCTAGGTGACCCAAGCCACTCAAGATACCCTAGATGACCCGAATCACCCAAATGATCAAAGCGATCCAAGTTGCACAGGGCATACGAAACCGTCTTGTATAGAGGACATTTATATTATTTGTTTATCAAATCAAACGGCTAAGGAAAGCCCGAGAAAAAGACATTATATATATCCCGAAGGAACGGTAGACACGTTACACAATTGGTGGCAGCGGTGGGATATATTGGGACGACCTTTAAAGCATCCAGACTCAGCCTCACAGTACCGAGATGCTAAACACCGACACCACGCCCAGATCAAGAGCCGTATGTCCTCTGTGCAAGGAGGAGGTTCCAGCTGGAGAACGGTTCGAGCTGCACGTTACACAGTGTGCAATGAAGCCCAAACGCCACACGTGCCATGAGAGTGGCAAAAACTACAAAGTACTGGTGTACCTAAAACTTCACTTGAATAAAACGTGACATACTCAGGCGCCTTCTGAGGAATGTGCAAAAACACCCAAAACACCCGGGGACGACACGGGTAGCGACAGCAGTTGGGATAGTGACCCCGAAGTTGATGTAGAGGAAGAACCCTGCATAGATTTTAATCTAGGGAGAATAATCAGGAAACGGACAACACCAAAACCAGTCAGGGCTCCTAAGAAGCCGCATCTGGCCGCGGAGAAGGCATGCAGCTCCTGGATGGGGAAGAGGCCAGCTGTGATCGCCCAGTTGAAACTTCCGCTCCAGATGATAGTTCGACGAGAAGACAGGTCCCCACTGTGGTTTGTAACGTACAGACCCAGACAGATGAACATGGGTTAAACAAATGCGATGTGTGTGATATAACCTTCGGTAACAAGGCCATGTTGTTTGTACACAAGGGTTGTCATTGTGTGGACAATCCCATGAGATGCAATGTGTGCGGTCAAACATGCCATGATGCGATGACTTTCTTCATCCACATAACCATTGGTCATGCTGCTAAATAACTGAGACACATTTTAGAACTGTTAAAGTTAGCTGTATAGTTTCTTGTTACTGTTTCTTGTTCATTGTTTCATCAGGTCGCATTTGTGTTGTTTTGATCTCGTTTTACTCAACAGGATAATAGCCATCTATTGAACTTTAAATCTCATGTTTTTGTTTTACACGTTTTTTGTATTACTACTGGAAATAGTAAGTGGTTCGTCAATAAAAGGTGTTGTTGACGCATATGTTTTATTTTTAGATAGTGAATATTGTCAGCGGGACGCTTGAAATCGGAGGCGTTGGTAGTGTGACGATTTTGGCCGGTATTTTATCCTATAGGTTCATTATTCTTTGAGTTCATTCATAGTGTTTACATCAAAACGAAAGTACGTTTCCCGTTTGCAAGTCTTTCACTTTTCAGTTAGTAACACGCAAATATTGTGTGAATTGTAGATTGATCATTGTGTTTTCGTGTACATAATTTAATGATTTAATAATACAAGTCGGTTATAAACATGCACAATATGTACTGCAGAATGTAGAAGGAGTATACTATAATAACTGCTTGAAACGGTAGGGTTTTGTTTTCATTAAATAGTAGGGTTATGTCTTTAATAAGGTGGTCACGTGAACGATCAGTATATAAAGCGCTGCTTTTCTGGGAGCAGTCAGTCAGCGTTCGATTGCCGTTCAGATCACGACGTTGATTACGCTGCGGTAATTGAAGACCATATAACATTGGAATTATTTGTGACCTTGAATGCCTTTTGAGTGGAAGTGACCCAATCAACTTTGCGCATTACACCATAGCTTGCTGGGTAGCTTAGAGACCCATACATTTGTCCGGGTCACAGGTTTCCATTGGTGATATTAGACAGTGCACGGGTCTGGTCTCCTAGGTCAGCCTGAGACAAGGAAGTATCTGAGACTTTGGATGCCTTTTGAGTGGAGGCGACCCAAGCAACTTTGCGCATTATACCATAGCTTGCAGGATAGTCTAGAGACTCATATATAAGTCCGGGTCACAGGTTTCCTTTGGTAATATTAGTCAGTGCACTGGTCTGGTCTTTTAGGTCAGCCTGGGTAGTTCAAGCTTATTATTATCGCTTGTACTACGCTGATCCATAGTCCTCCTTGCATAACGCATACGTTGGACACTGCGCAGACTCCTTGGTATAGGTGTAAATCACCCAGGTGACCCAAGTCACCCAAGACACCCTAGGTGACCCAAGTCACCCAAGACACCCTAGGTGACCCAAGTCACCCAAGATACCCGACGTGACCCGAGTCACCCAAGTGATCAAAGCGATCCAAGTCGCACAGGGCAAACGAAACCGGCTTGTATAGAGTACATTTATATTATTTGTTTATCAAATCAAACGGCTAAGGAAAGCCCGAGGAAAAGCCATAATATATATATCCCGAAGGAACGGAAGACACGTTACAATTATCACACAAACAATTATTGCAACATAGTGTAATGCTACCATTAATTTAACACTGGTAGAAAAGATACAAATATATATTGGTGACACTAATACAAACACTTATTATCTATTCATTCGGTCAAATTTAAACTGCTTTTTATTGATGCATCTCTTCTCAAATATGTAGATACGTAAATTAGTATTCATTTTAGCATTAATTATTAAAATTATATAATACCTTTTACAACATAATTTCTGTCCTTAAATGTCATCGACCAAATACAGTTTAAAACGTGTTGTTAACAATTAAATCATATTTTAATACATGGAAGTCAAGATTCCATATAAATCAATGTACTTCATATGTACTACATTACACAAAAAAGTTCTTATATTCAGACATTTGTGACCTGTCATGTTCATGCATTTCGATTATACTTTACGACGGCGCCCTGGTTACATCTTCAGGACAATGACCGCGCTGAGACGTTTACAATTACCGTTCGTATACCATTCAGTTCTTTAAAAACAAACAATGAGAGCTTTCTCCCATATCCCATAATTATGTAATGCTTGGTTTATTGAAAGAGTATGCAGTAACAGAATATTGGAAACACATTTGTTGTCGTTTATGCCCCAATCAGATTTGCATAGACGCTTCAAATACATTCGATAATATATCACTTTTTAGTAAACATAATTCACTGGCGACATGCGTTCAACGTGGCTCAGACAATCTTTTGTTGTCTTAAGGTATGTTCTAAACGCCATGAAACACTGTTGAAATGATAACGCGATAGTCCAAAATCAAGATGTTATTCGAATTTTATATCAATGTCAGAAATGATACAATATACTTTCAATTATATTTCAAGTAACTATACCATCCATAGGAAAGGCAAACTGCATATAGTTATCTGGTACTTTCTAAATAAGTGCATTATGCCCAGTAAATATATACATTCGAAACGCGATACTGCGACTCAAGATACAGATACGAAATACGTATATGATTATGGCATACGCATTTTAACAGGTTCCATATAAAGGTTTTTATGTTTTCTCGGGTACCTATGTCCTAACAAAGGCAATATGGAGCCATATAACTTTTATTGTAACGTATCTATCATACTCTTATGTAAATAACTCGTAAATTAGATGTAACCAATTGGTATATTTATTTATGACGGCTTTTGGGATTCAGTTTTAAAAAGGACATTAGTATTAGTACCGGAATACATCGTTTACTCTGGATTTACACGCCAGGCGGCGAGGGGAGTTTTTCAAGCTGGTCGAGCAAGGTATATTGGACCTAGACCAGGACGAGTACCGAGATTTGTTACGGTCCATACTCATGACAGCCTCGGACGTATCGTCCATAACACAATCGTGGGAAGTGCAAAAACGGCTACTTTTTACTAAGCTTGAGAACATCAGCTCTGTAACTAAGTCTTGATTATTGCATCTATAAAAATCGCCTTTATGGCCAGCATTCTTTAATAAAACCGCTGCGCCTGATGAATTTTAGATTGTCGTTGATTTAACCTTTCGATAATAATCTAACTTGAATTTGTGTTTTGCATGTATTCTTGAATTAACTGTTAACGAATGAAGACTGTCGTTAATTCAATGTTAGTGATTGCTAAAATATTAGTTTTATTTATGGTTTGCATTACAGCTTTAATTCAATGTAAAAACAAGATACAAAAATAATCTTTGGCATTTTAACGTTTCTCATATTTGTACTATCCACTATGTCCACATTAGAATATACACATAATTGTATAACAGAAAGAGTAATTTGCTGGTATAATCTTACAATTATGATGTTAAAAAATGCAATTATGTAACTATCTTATTAAATCGTCTGCTAATTGTCTAAAGGTTTTTATATACAGTGTAAACAACCAACAGAACACGCGCAATTTAGTGTTCTTACTGCCGTGAAGAAATTTGATTTGGAGACAGAGACAATAATTTATTGCTAGGTTTCGGTTAATTTATAAACTGGAAAAAAATATTTTGTATTTGACAGTGTATGTGTATGTTCAAATCGTCTTTTTGTTAGATTATTAATAAATAAACTTTTACTAGATTTATGTTGGGCTTATGTGTTTTTGTACAGGTATACTATACACTTTAAAGCTTTGGCGAAATATTTCACAATTAAACAATCGTTTTGAGTGTCTTCACAGTTCTGAAGTTAAACGAAAACCATTTTTGGCGCACTATCTTACTAAATAAAGGGCATTTCAATGTGAGTTGAACCTCAATTTACGAAAAATCAACTGTGTTTACACATCTCATCATCTCTCTATAGTTTACAATCGACCGTAAAGGGACAAATAACATTTCCGGAGGTTTTTCTTTGTATTCAAATGGACTGTTATTTTTTCACGTTTGATAGAAACTAAACTGATTTATATTGCATAGTGTGTTGGAAAAGCAAGAATGTTTTGTATTGCCTATACTGCTTTTAATGTTTTTATTTTTGTGTTAGCCGTAGTCATTATATATTTTTCCATCAACCCTCGTCGTCTGAATATTCTCGGTATTTAATCATACCACTATATTGATATCTGCATGGTATAATGACGTCTGATATATTCGTTATATCACGCAGACGGGAAGTTGTTATACCAGTCAATACAAAAACAAGTACACTTACATAGCACAAACAGTATTGGTCAATATTCCATTGCGCTGTACACAGTTACATAACTCAAAAAACGTATTTGTCATACAAAAAAACTCAAATCAAATGCGTTTTAAGTTATTTTATTTACTGAAATTTGCTCTGTGTGTATTTTAAGTAAGTCTTTTGGAAGAGCATTCCACCACTTGGGTCCAATAACTGCTATTGATCTATCCGCCATCTTACTTTGAGTTATTGGGATGTTTAAGTTATTATCATCAC
>VMBQ01000992.1:19628-192430 GCA_007657795.1 Dreissena rostriformis | reverse complement strand
AAACAATTTGATACCAAGATGTCATATTTTTAAGACACGAAAGCTACAAAAACAACAAAAAACATATTTTTCAAATATTAAACGCAAGTGCTCATTACATCATGATAAACACGCCAAACGTCATACAACATATGCATTCCCGCTAAAATGCAACGTCGTTGCCATTAATTTTCATTATTTCTTTAAAAATGTGGTCTTAGAGGTATGCTGAACAGAGAAAAAGTCAAAGGTTTAATAATGGTCTCAAAAAAACATAGACAACCACACAAAACCACAACACAAAATACTTTGTAGCATGGTTAATTCATTTAGACTGCCACCTGTTACTTTATAGCTAAAATGCAGTCACAAAATGCCTCAGAAAATTTCTTTGATTCCAGAGTATGTCTTAATGACCAGTTTCTGACTCTTTGATGGATTACCAAACCGTCTAGTAATTGGAAACCGGCGTAAACGCTATTTATAGAAGACAAGATTGGTATCAGTGAGTTTATAATAAAAAAAATCGATATGACGTGAAGGCCTGGAACCATTCCAATAATTACGGGAACTTTGTGATCTTTCAGGATGGAAATTTTTGTATAAGTATGTTTATTACGCAGGGATTAGTGACATTACGTGTATTTGTATTAATGTCTGCATAAGTGTATGAAAATAGAAAAAAAACCTACTTATTTCAATCTCTGTAGAAAGAAAAAAATGTATATGTTAATCGTTAACGAAATAGTGCAAATCGGAATGAGTGGATTGTTTATATGTATTGGTTCCCAACAATATCACGACTGATTGCAAAAACAAAATATCTTTTTTTTGTATAAACTGTTTAAGACGAATACGTATGAACGCCAACACATATCCTATATACACTTATTTCCAGTAATCAAAGTATTGCAGCACATGATGCAGTTGAATGATATTTATTTTATAAAACATACAACTTTGAAGAGGTTAAATTGACGCGTGCTTAAGTACAGTAAATTTTGATTTTTAAAACCTGTCGTTGTTGTCGAAAGTTCATGTTTTATAATAAATACACATACATTATCGAATCCAAGATGTATTTATAACAATTACTGATGAAAGTGGATAAAACGTCTTATTGGATCACATTACTCGAGTCGATATACGGAACACTAGACAAAGAGTGTGCACTTCAACACAACGCCGTTATGCATGAAATATGCATTAACAACCGAACAAGAATATGTTTAGACAGTTTACGCCTGACAATTGTAATGACATAATTTATTCGTGTCAGTTTTTTACATTTTATGATTGCTAAACAAGCCAGTGTCACACATGGAGGACCAATCTTTTGCATTTTTATGTTAAAAAAGCCAAAAGTGTTGTACACGGTTTTCCAATATTTTACATTGTTATGGTTGAAAAGCAAATAGTTTTGTATATTGTTGGCCAATCTTTTACATTGTAATAGTTAAAAGCCAATAGTTTTGTACATGGTTTTCTATTCTTTTATATATAAATGGTTGAAAAGCTAATACTGTTTTACATGGTTGGCCAATCTGTTATATTTTTATGTTTTTGACATGGTTGGGCAATCTCTGAAACTTCAATGTTTCCTAACAGCCATTCGGTATCATGGTAACGAGTACCGGAACATGGCTGGTAAAATGCCAAAATGAAATGCAAATACATACCTCAATCTCACCTTCCTTTGAAAACTGCAATACTTGAAATTATGTATGCAAATATGTTTCGAAACGTAGCCATCATAAGATGCAAAAGTAAAAACACATGTACATGTACACTAAATTTATCCTATACAAATATGGCTAACGATTGATTTATTTCGTTATTAAACAAGATTAACGATCTACAAATAGCGTTAACCCGACGCATAATCTTCGTCTGGTTTAGCACAGCAATACACTATCATCAATAGCATCAGTAAGTCATAAAAATAAATACCAAAACAAAGGTCACGTTGCTATTAAGATAAACACATGTTGGTCTTGGAAGACGATACATCCATTCAATTTGAACGAAGTCTGTTGGTTATTTATCATAATTATAATACATCTGGTATAGATGTAACATCTTTGTAAAGTAAGCATCTCCCTGGAAAGTCATAAACCATAAAACGATCACCTCTGTGGTCAAAATTCGCATTATTATTTATAATGTATTGTCTGGAGTGACGATACAATGATAACGTGAAATATAAAAAAGTATTTACATGATAATTATTTATGTAAAAAAATAATACATAATATGTTTGAAACTCGACACGTACATACAAATTAATGTACCTGTTTTTGTCAGGCTAATGTATTTAAATATGTTATAATTAAGTATACTATTATAAGAAAGGGAATAACGTTTCTGGCAAACGTAATGCTTCACAAGAAAGGCTATTATTGCATTTACTACGTTCTTGTGTTTGAACTTACAATACAAAATGAGTTCAATACATGCATGCAGTGATATTGTTACAAAGTGTTTGTTCTTGTTTATATATTAAAAAGTAGCTAAATTATTTAATATGTTTTGGGGAATTTGAATTTATGAAGGAATTAATCAGGTAACAAAAACCAATTTGGAAATTTAAAGATGTAAATACATATAAAACATAACCAACTAGATGGCGTCATTTATTTTATTTATTGTCATATATAAACCAGAGGACAAACCTATTAGGTCATTTTTATTTCATATATAACCCTGAAACAATATCACAATGGAAACATGTTAAACAGATGAAACTTTTGACAAGTGGATTAACATTCATGTATCAACAAACAAATGAAAGAAGCAAGTTTGATGATAAATTAAAATAAATCAACAGTTTTGCAAAAAAGCTTCATTTAAAAAGACTCTTCAACGTTTTATTTTCACCACCCGCGTTTGCTTTTGTGTTTATGTCGTATTATAAATGTAAAGAAATCAAATCCAAGACGTAACTGATAACATTACTCATTTTGAACAAAACCTCATTGGCTAACCCGTGTTGTTTGTTATCGGCACAAAGTACGCACTCCGTGACCTAGTTAACGACTTGGCAGATGCCAAATGCTTCGACTAAATCCAATTTCCGATCTGATAATGACTCCCTCTGAATAGAAAGCTTTGATAATTGGACATAAAACACAGTCTGTCATTTTCTACAGAAAACACATATGTCTGAATATAACCATGTACTATCTTGGTGATACACTGTAATCAAACAAACAGACAGGATAGAATGCTGATTTATGTTTGTCATTGAATGGCATTAGACGCAGTTCGATAATGTTAAATTATGAAATTATTCGCTTTTATATTAAAGTATTTTTCAATTATATCGAGAACGTTGCAAAGAAGGATTTCTTATTCAATAGTCATCCATGTTTAAGAAAATATGCAAAATATTTAGGTCAACACATATCTAAAGATACAGTTTTCAATGCACGCAAATATGTATAAAAAGATGTTTCATCTCTACAGAACCGAACAATTTACGTGAATTACTGGCTTATTAGTACATAGCAATTGGAACAGTTTGTGTAAGGTTTCGTCGAAATTGTTGTTCTCGGGTATCAGACTAATAAGCACGTTTGGTTTATATTAATTGTCTTTCTTGTCGACAATTTCCATAAGACAGTGTAAAAGATGAACTGCAACGGATTGTACAACTAAATTGCCATATTTGGCACGTACTAGACGCCTTGAATTCCTACTGCTATCACTTCTTGATCACTGCACCGCGGTAATAAAGGTTGTTTTATATTTGGATAAACAATGTGCACATAACATCGGTGTTATTAATATCTTTCCCGTCATAGCTTACCAAACTAGAAGACATTTTGTTATTGTTATGCACTCTTCGATGTCGTGATTTAATTTATCTAGCTGGAAGCTGACGATATGCAATAATATGCAAATAACTAGCATGTTCCTAAATATGGACGCAGGAAATAAACAAATAACGCCATTTTGCCAAGTGAATATAATATTTTCTCTAACTAAAATGATTGTAAAGACGGAATAATAAAAGTATAGTATTCCAAACATTTATTTACAAATTCAAAAACATTTAAAAAAAGAGAATAGTATTTACAAGCAAGTAATAATCAAGGTTTGATAATCGGAAACTTGAGAAGGTAAGTATAATATGGCTCGGAAATATCCAGCCCTTTCAGCGTCTGTCTTTGAATGCCAGTATCAGACTAGTTGATGGGTTACTGATCAGTTCAATAATTTGATACCGGCGTGAAGGCTATTTATGCAAGACCTGATTGCTCTGGTTCCGATTATGAGTAATAGCTGTTTATTTGATATGACGTCAATACCACGATCTATTTCAAGAACTGTTATGATGTTGTGCGATGTTTCGGTATAAATATGCAATATATTGATATCGTATGAGTTGCATTAATGTCTATATTAATGCCTTATATAAAAACTAGACTGATCTAATCACTGGAAACAATCCAAATGTACATGCTTTGTCTTTACGTTATATTCCTTATCAGTGATCTTGAACATTGTTTACATAAGTTGTATCCCACTAAGTCTAGAAAGATAGCATCTATGTTTTTTCTCCATAATATAAGAAGAAACATTTGTCTCTAATACATTGTCATAATTTAGTTGTAGTTACTTAAAGAGCACAATAAAAACATATACTAGTGATCAATGTAAAACTATAAACACATCAAATAGGCATATTTTATAGTAGACAAAAATAACAAACATATTATTAAATGATTGTTCAGTTAAAAATAAAATTAAGCAAGATTGCACCTTTCATGTTAAGGCGTAATATCGGCCACATGACATCTGTTCGTGTCTTTTTATACATATAAATTAAGTCCAAGACGTTCTTTTGTTTTCGATACGATTAATGGCGTATAGGCCGGTATTGTAACAGAAATACTATTGCGCACAATAGTCCTATATCTCAATAAACAATTGACATAATCCAAGACCTAGTTTATTACAACATGACAGATGTCAAATGGTAAGCCCAATCCAATTTCCGAACTGACAATGGATCCTCATGAAACAACTTTGACATTTGGACTTTAAACCCATACTCTTACTTATAAGGAAAGAATACTCATATGAAGTTAACCATTTTGACGGAACAAGATAAAATAATTTTGAATGACGATCATTTTTTTTTTCTTTAATTCTTAGAGTTGGTTCAACTTCTTTTTACCTTCCCATCTATGTAAATACAGTATACAGAAACGTCTGAAACATTATGAGGAACAAATGTGACCTACAAGTCGATATTCTATTGTTTTAGGCAAGCGAAAAACGTCTTTAATGACACAGGACAGTTTCTGACAAGTGCAATTGAATGATTCTTCAAAAGGCACTTTGCAGGATTAAAGCACTGAAAACATATCCCCTTGATGAATGTTTAATAGAGGAGATAAAATAGACTGTCAATTTTCAAAATATAGATCGCAATTCGTGAAATGACATAATTATTTCGATTAACATGATATTTTATCTCAAACAGGTGTAGTTTATGATATAGTTTGTCAAAATTAAAGACACAAAATATAAACAATTCATCAAATAACCTTATATAAACTATTTACATCAATATTAAGTTTATTGTATTTTATAAACGAAAAATACATAAATTATCTGTTGAGTCCTTTGGGGTTTCAACGCAAGAGCCATATCTAATTAACTTGTAAAGTACACACGTTTCTTAGAATTGCATTTTTGATTTCTCATGTGGTTTTAAAATTCATTACCGGATAAGCACATTACCATAAACATGTTTGCTTAAGTGTTCTGCACCGTATCTTTCTCAACGTAATAGACCACTCGCCAGCTGTCAATCAAACACACGGAACAATCAATCACATTTTTTTTTATTGCGGCCACATGGTCCGACAAACAAAGAGTAATTGAATAAGCGTTTTATGTAAACAAAACTAGTGGACGGAGCGATCACTTATTTGGCGACCGGTAAATTACACTACGTAGAGTGTCTCGAGGATTGTGTGGCTTTTAACATTTACAAACACAGGTAGTGAAATATTCGCTCTTCTATGGACTTGTTCAAGTCGATTCCCTTCTTGGAATATTGCAGTCAGCAGCTAAAGCGATATTAACAATAAACAGATTGTTAATGGTGAATATTTCATGAACTCATTATATTACAATGCATCAATGCAATGTTTAAATGGTTCAGTATTTAACACACACACACGCGCACGCGCACAAGCACACGCACACGCACACGCACACACACACACACACACAAACACACACACACACATATATATATATAACATATAAACATTTTGAGATTTAACTGGGGGCCATTCTAATCGACTCACTTGAATTTAATCTAGCTTTCCTATATTAAACTATGCAACATAAAACATATCACTAATTAATATACAAATTGTAAGTATTGATTCGTGAATGTGAGTGTTTTGTCAAGCTATTATTGACCATGTGTGTAAGTGCATATGCAAACTCAGCTATATATGAAAATATACATTTGTTATAACCATGAATGAATATCAATGTTTGTGCAGAAGAAGTACGTTCTGTTGGCAAACTCACGTTATTTGTGCTGATGTTTCTTGTCAGCAAAGATTCAAAGAAACGGCATATTCATGAGAATTTAACGCCAACGACCAATGCAAATTTGTGGTTTAAAGTCGTGTTCAACTTTTGAAATTCAAATCTTTTATCGTGCGTATTCAAGCTAACATATTTGAGTATTGAAAATCTAATAAATTGCTTTAACTCAAATGTATACTATATATATGTATTTATATAGATATATCCCAATTAATTTATTGCGAAAGTCACTCTTCAAAAAACAGCTCTAAATACTTAACACCAAGAAGTGAAAAAAAAACACGCAGTAACGTTCTGCCAATAAAGATGATATGATTTACAACTAGTTTTAGACTCGTTAATCGTAAACTAACTACTACAATAATTAGAAACCGTAGTAAAAGCTTGGTATGGTATGCATGATTTATCTATGTTTATCAGATTAATAGTGGTAGCAAATTATTCGATATAGGACTAGATTATGAGTTGTAGCCTGTTATTCGATCTGAAAACAAAATAATCGATGTTGTGAAGCGTTTGATGTCCGTTGGCGTATCCGTTTAAATGCACAGATTAAACGGGGTATTGTAGGTAATCAGGAGATAATGCCGTTTGTACGTATTATCGACATATATAAAACGATAACATCGTTAGGAAAAAGAAAAGATTTAAATACTTTTCGGTATATATTGTATAGATATGTCATATGATAGTGTGTTGCTTTTATATATATCATATTTGACAGTTAAACAAAATATGAACATTCGAATGATACATATAACTGTTAGCACAATGCTGTTTTTCTTTACAAGACGAAACGCTTGAGCGAGCGAATCTATTTATACTCATGCATATGAATTCGATGGAACAGACTGACTGAACCTATAACAGTGAGCATATTAATAATGATTTCTATACGAGAATAGAATTAACCAAACATTTTCACCAACGACTTGGCTAGTGTGCAAAAAGTGTGATTCAAAAGGATAGTGGAATGTTACAAAAATGAGTCGTGTTCTTAGAAAACTGGGCATAATGCTTGTGCGTAAATTGTCATCCCAGATTAGCCTGTGCAGTCCGCACAGGCTTATCAGGGACGACAATTTCCGCTTTTATGATTTTTTTCGTTTAAATTATGTCTCTTCTTAGCGAAAATCCAGTTAAGGCGGAAAGAGTCGTCCCGGATTAGCCTGTGTGGACTGCACAGGCTAATCTGGGACGACACTTTACGCACATGCATTATGCCCAGTTTTCTCAGAACACGACACAAATTGTCTGCTAACTAAACAACATACGATACCACGGATATACGGTTAGTTAACTGCGAGGCAGATACCAAATGCTTAAGTACAATCCAATTTCCAAGCTTACAACGAACTGTCCTGAAATAGCATTGACATTTTCATTTTAAGTGCATCCTTTTATGTTCTACGGGAAACATATACGTCTGAAGCCAATTATTTGGACGGTAAACTGTGATCAAATACCGAAGGGCAAGACTAATCAAAGAAGAGAGGCTGCTATTTGTTTGAAAATGATTTTCGTCTGCTACATTTAGTCGTTCGTAAGTAGCTACGTTTTTGTTAAAATTGGTGAACATTGCCACTAACATATGCATCCCGATACATTTAACGCTGATAATGAATTTTGCATTGAACTAACTGCGTTTTCGATGGAAGATATATTAATAATAATGATTTCACAAATATCATACATTGTATTGTCCATTCTCGCCAATTATCTCTTCTGCTTGTGCAACTTAGCCGAAGTTTTACTCTGTTTAAATCTTAAAAAAATGTTGAATAAATGTTGTTGTTGTACATTATTGGCTCACCTTTGTTCAGAATGCAATACAACTTAAATGGTCGCCATGTTAAGTTGCCCATAACATCTTAATTTTGGGGTTTGCCCCATAGAATTTCTGAGAAAACTTCATGTCATCTATACAAGAAGCGTTTATAAAAAAAATGTGCATCTGGGGTCGAAATGCTAGTTTGTTATCCTATAACCAATACTTAATATAATATAAATTAACTATACTTGATTACAAAATATTGTCTGCCCCTGTCACAGTTGTTTACATTTTCATGGAAACCAAAATATTCAGTCTCATTTTTTCCACTCCATGAATACTTCTAATTGTAGATGTTATTAATACAAAGCATCTTTGTCTTACGAAAAAAAGGAAGTTTGAAGTTCCGTTTACTTTCATAGAACGTTGGTAATTGCGTTGATAATTCCAATGGTTGTGTCCCTCAAGTCCATATTTAAGCATGTTCTACGTACACCGGATCGCACTACTTACAGCATTTACTGTCGTTATTAAATGCTTAAGCGTCATGCTAGGAGCGCACGTCTATATTGATATCATTAGTGGACGTTGGAGTCGGATATTAGAATAGAATTGGATATGAATGTTGCAAGTCAGTGAGTATGAGTAAAGTGGAAATGGATGCACTGCTTCGAGAAATAAAACAAAAGAAAACGGCTCGTACAACTCTTTCAAGCGAATCATTTTCTATTATTATAAATGGATGTATCGTCATCATCTTGGACACAGATTGTTACTCAAACATGTACAACACAAAATTTGCTATTATATGCTTCGTATAAATATATACGTATTTGTCAGTTAAATAAAATATGATATTTCATTGCTTTACAACAGAAAGCAATACCAGTGTGATTCCCGATTGAATACAGTACATGAAACGGATCGTAAAATAAACAAAACAAACCAAAAAATTAATTATGTACCTAAGTCATTGTTTTGGCGTACGTTATATTTTTTTAAAGCTGCAGTAAATGGAGACTGTCCCTTCGTTTGTCAAAACTAACATACTGTCTAATCTAACGAAATAGAGAAATGTATTTTAAATTTGTTACAAATTGTTTACTTGGTATTAACGGCGTGTATAAGCAGAGAAAGAAACTTAATACATACATAAACGTCACGCAAAGACAGGCCAAGATGGATATGGTTGTCAGTTCGATAATTAGATAAAAACATGCTGTGCAAGTAAAAACGATGGTTTCGTTCCAGATGTAGTAGATCTAATGGTCACGTATCATAATTATAACATTATATCTGCTGTTGATGTATCACCCATTGAAAATAAGTGACTCTCATGAGATTCTATACAACAGACCAAATACTCTCCGTTGGTCAGAATCCGCATTAATTGGAAATAAAGGCAGGAACATGCGATCGCATAACAAAACAGTGGATCAGTATGTTTATTTTTAATTCTTTTGTTTTATATAATATTGGAAAGGTATTTTTTCGACCAAGTTTAAAATGTTATAACTAAAATGTGAAATACAATGATCAAACAGATCCCAACATTAGTTATTAATAGTTCTAACAGGTCAGGAATGAGATTTAACGATGAATGTATTGCAAAAATCCCTAAACATAAAAACAACTGATCATATGCTTTATATATTTTAAAACGATTTTTCTTGACGATATTAAGAAAAATTGTGTATGAAACATTATGCGTGAACTAAATGGTGCTACCCGAAAGAGTGCTGTACCATATATGTTTTCACAAATATATTTATTATTATTATTGACATTGTGTAGGCACGCATTTCATTTGACAGCAAGTTGTGTTTCCATAATAATGCCTCATTCGTTATTACACAAAAAGTCTTAGTTGTTTTCTCTAAAGTGCGTGTGGTCGTCTTTTAAAGAAAAATGAAGCAAGGTCTGACAGCTTTATTCATTCATTCATTCATTTATTTCATATTTTAATAATGTGTAAAACATTGTGCATAAATCATGTTTGAAGTTCCAATATTATATTTCCGTAATCTTCTTCCTTTTCACGAAAAACCAGTTGTGCTCTCTTTGACGGAAACCCGAAACTGGGAACCGGAGTAAACGCTATTTATGGAAATAGCATTTGTCTGTGTTTTAATATGACGTCAGCTAGAACAGTTATTCAGCCAAGAACTTGGGACGCTTTTCCCTAGTTATAGTAGATAACATATGGGCTTACTTAATGGCTATCCGGAGATATATGTAATGTCGTGTTAATGCCTCAAAACTCATCTCTTCTGGCAACTTAATACATTTTTGACGATATATTGCATAAAAGGATGTATTGCATTATTTATGTACTTCATTTTTTAATAATGCCAGAAAAATATTTATATCTCTAGATGTTATTTCCATCTAAATACAATACGTCGTTCGCATCTGTCATATATTCAATCATATATTCAATAATGGTAACATATATAACATAAGAAACACATTCACTATTGCTGAACTAAAACACATCAGTTGTATAGTATAATAAAATAAACACATTTAAAATAAAGAAAACTTGAAATAATATTCATCCGTCATTGTTTCGTTAAACACCGGTAGAAATGACCATTCGTTCTAGTCTTATAGAACATTTACATATTTATCAAATCCTTGACAATTTCCAAACGTAACAGCTGCGTTTTCTACAGAAACTCATGTACTCACCACCGTCATCTGCTAACGACGGAAGAGAAATTATGCACAACCTAGTTCACAGCGTGACATATGTCAAATTCTATTCAAACTGGCAATACATCTTCCTGGGTTAACTTTGACATTTGGACTCAGTCAATGTCTATGGAAAACATGCACGTTGGAAGCCTAGTTCATCGACGTACTGTCGACAGCCTATTGAATTGCCGTACTAAATATCACAAGGCAGATCGATTTAAACAAAGATGTTTCAGTCCGGGATACAGGATAGTCACAAGTCGTTTTTTTCTAATTTGAGGTTACGATTACGAATACCAAGATTTGTCTGTACTCGTAAACATCCAATGTCCACGGACGAACGCTCAACATTTCAAGTACATAGTGCGAGTTTTTGTTTAGCAGACATTCATTGTTGGACATTATATTGGTGCGATATCAGTATGTTGGGCTACATCCTTTGGATGGAAGATATCGAGACAATATCAACTAAGCAAAGCCATAGAGATACGTGTAATCTACTAAATACGTGTTTAATGCCAAATATGTCTTTTAGTCGAGTTATATTTGTGGCAAACGATAATTATTTAACTAAGTTGTAATCCGTTCGTCGTCAATGTACCATGACAAAACTTTCTCTGAACTGTGTGAGTCGGACTTTGCATTGAGTTTACATTTTATACCAAAATTTAAATGTATAACGGTATATTTTTATTAATTCACCCGAGAAGATGTCATATGGAAAATTGTCAGAAACACAGCTAGGTCTACGCTTGTGATTATGACGTACAAAGTGTTTGCTTCAATCAATAATGCAAGTTTAATAAAAGTAGGATTCGTAATTGTTTTATTTTCATAGAAACGTTGCTATACATTTCACATTCTAGACCACATAATCTGCTTGGAATACATTGAGATGTAATTTGTTAATGGTTAAGTTGTGTAATCAGACTTTTAGTCAATTATGCTTTTTTAATTAGTAGTCTGGAATCAATATGTTCCTACCAATTGGGGTGTTTTCTCTTTATTGTCTTAAACACTGCAGTTTTCGCTAACAAACGACATGCGCTTTATAATAGTTTATCCTGATTTCGATGTAGGTACTTTCAAACAACTAGAACATGTGAATGGATAAAGGGATGATAAAATAAAACACAAAAGAAACATTTACAAATAATACATGTTTTTGATATATTTGAATCAGTGTATGTGTTTGTTTACAGTTTATATATATACTCTTGTGTTTGTTTACAAGTATAAATATACCACTGTGGTCGTTTACATGTAAAAATAAATCTCAAAATTAATAAGACATACAATATGTTGTTTATATAACTAATGTTCCTAAAACATATGTAATTGAAAGACATGGTGTGCGGAATTCGTTTAGATTTATCTGACAGAAAAGACATAAAAGTCTTAAATTGTAGATAAATAAATAAAAAACAATAAAGTATAGATTTTAGGTTTTCCTATTAACCATCTACTTCAAGATTACGATAATATTATAATTACAGAAACTATTTCGAACCTGTCAATGTGTTACAAGCTTAAGATACAGACCATATTTAGACACTTGAAAACAATGTATTCATCAATTCAGAAGATGAGACACATTGCAAAACGCCTGTCTATTTGGGTGATGTCCAAACGTTTAATGATTGCATAAAACTTATGCGACAATGTGCTTTTATTTACTACTGATATATTAACCAGTGACTGGTAAACAAAACGGAACTGGTTAATTCACTCCTCACCATGACTGGTTGCCATGCTCTGAACAACCGAGATTAAGCTGACAACGCCGGCTGAGATACCAAACACGATGATGACAATGTCCTTGACCTTGATAAGTACACCGAGATCCTTCCAGCAGACCTTCAAGTGGAACAGACACGGAAGTATGAAGGCGAGAGCTGTACTACCCACGGCACCTGTCGATACGAATGTAGAAGCAGTATATTATCCCTTCATTTAAAATGACGAACATATACAATAGTGGACACAATTAGCAGTATTTCTTCCTTGTTGAATACAGCTTATCATCTTCAGGATAACGATGTTATTCTGTTGTTTATGATGACCTCTGTTTTATTGTATATTTAAATTGTCTTTAATTTCAATTATTTACCGATTCTCAAAACGTTGTTCAAACTTTAAACAAATACGAAAGCCGTAACTCGACGCATGTTGTTCTTAACTAAGATTGTATGCAGGTAAATAACCGTTTAGTGCCCAGGTCACGTTGGTAATTTCATAATATTCCATACTTTCATTCGTGAAAAATGAGAACATGTATTGGTCTGATGTGTATTTGTATTCACAGTAAATGATGTTGACAACACTTTAAGCTTTTAACAATAAACAACAATAGATAATACAAAAAATACTCACCAACAAATCCCCCAACATAAGCAAAGCTATTCCTGAGAAGAACGGCGAGACCGCACGCAGTCATCACGATTAAAATCCGAACTATGTTACGCTTCCATGCCGGCACCTGAAATATGTGTACATAGTCTAATTAAAGCATATTTATTAGAATCAAATATTTACATCTGAATAGAGTACTGAAAACCGTTCATTTCTTACAAAATTTTAAGCAAGTCTATACTCTCTAAGATCTAAACGCCATGGTACGAGCGAAATATACATTACACAATGTCATGCTGATTTGCGTTAGAAGGACAATCATTCCCGTCAGTTATCAAATACAGATAATACATCATAAAAAAGAGTAAAAACTGTACTCAATAAATGTTTTTTTATCAGACATCCATGAAAAATAAATATTATTTATATCGAAATATTTCTTAGCTTAGATATTTCTAGCTACATCCTTTAAATGCGTATCTTACGTTTTTAAATGATATTAATATTGCTCTATTGTTTACCAATAATAAAACATATATATGTATATACTCTGGCAATTAACATCAAGAAGTATCTAAGTATCTTAGTTAGTTCCTAAATTGTGATACACTGTCAATAGTAGTTTTGCTGAAGCATTGTTTAAAATGAACCTGTCAGAAAATGACTTGAATATAATTTGAATACAATGTCAGTACCATGAACACTTCAAACATACAATTATAAATGCATCCGTTTGTGAAATTGCAATTTAATTTAATTGAAAGGCATTATATTTGCCAAGTAAATAATGTATATGTGGCAAATGTTATTAATATATTATATAACATGTTTGGATAATACTTTCATCGTTAATTGAACGTCCTTTTAAATCCCTCTATTCATAAGCGTTCTAATGCTCTTTCTATCAGTTCTTAATAGGATGCATTGGTATTATTATCAACCATTTAGTATGCCAAAAGTCATGTCCTTGAATATGTTAAACAGTTGCACCAGCAGGAGCCAAGTCTTATTAAAGTACTAGGTTCTTTATTCATAGCTTTATACCAAACAACTTCAAAGAGAAATTAAAGATTCTAAATATTATATATAGGTTCGCCAACGGGAACGTTGGTAGGAAGAAAAAAAGTTGATTTCTGTCCATATTGTTTCATTAGTATATGGACAAGATGTATGATATGTTTGTTTCATCTGTTTTGATTGTTTTGGAAGTTTGCATATCATGTTTTTTAGACCCATCTTAAACTACAACAAGAGGGCCAAGATGGCCCTAGTTCGCTCACCTTTGTTTATAAGGCCTTGTTCATTGCTTACTTTACGCACATGCATTAAACCCCCTTTTCACAGACCGAGGCTCATATAATTGTTTAATGCTCTGAGAAAGTTTCAGGATGAGTGGGTACAAATTGTTTTACTCATGCCACATGAAGAAAATTGGCCCGCCTAATGGCGTCCATGTTTTTCATTGACAGGATCCATATCTTCCAAAATTTTAATGTTCTGACCAAGTTACATAAAAAGCAATGTGGGATAATCTCCTGTTGAGAAACTTCCTATAGCCAACAAACCACTCCTCACTGGTCATGATGCAAAACCATTTCCACCTGGGTATCTAAGATATGCAACAATTTAAGGTGAAAGAACTTTTCACTTAAACCAGATTCAAAACTAGGTAGAGATAACGCAACCTTAATTACATTGTTTGCCTCAGGTTTATTGATACAATGCATAACAAAAATGCAGTTAGCCTTACATTTGGTAAAATTTAAATAAATTACAAGGGAGACAAATGCTGTAACAAAAAGTACATGCATTAACGGTAGTTGTTTCCCTTGTTTGAACACTTCATTGTATATTAAACAAGGTTTTTCTATTATTTGACCAAGTGACCTAGTTTCTTACCCAAGATGACCCAAATACAATCCCAACCCAGATTTAATCAAGATAAACATTCTGACCAAATTTCATAAAGATTGGATGAAAACTGTGACCTCTATTGTCTACACAAGGTTTTTCTATAATTTGACCTAGTGACCTAGTTTTTGACCCCAGATGACCCAAATACAATCCCAACCCAGATTTCATCAAGATAAACATTCTGACCAAATTNTTTTGCGAAACTGCTCAAATATGTTCATCTACGTATTGTTATCATAAAACAAAAATAAAAAAGGGGGTCACCGCACTTTTAACAGAGATTTTTTTGTTTAACTATCCCTACCGTCTATGTCGAATTTCCTACAATACAGCAATTAGGCGAAACCCAAGTACCGGTACATAGACTGTTAGAGATATGCATAAACATTATATATTGTTTACAATCTTAATTGGGATCACAACGGCTTACTAAAAAACACAACACTAATACAATATTTAATCACAAACATAAGACCATACAGTATCAAACTCGACCTTAGTCATCAATAACAGGGACTTGTTGACAGATTTCGGCATGTTTTGAAGTTTGTGAGTAAATGCTTTAAATTGAATAATGTAAACAACATGACTAAAGAGCTCCAAGAAAAAAACAAGAATGAAATAAAAGAAAGAAAAAAAGAATTAAAAAAGGTTAACCGCACCTGGGATCGAACCACTGAGCACCTATTATGAACCTGCTCGGTCATTAATTTGTGATGATTCTGATAACAAAACTATTGGGTTGTGATAATAGCATCGGTGTTGCTATAAATATATCCTCGGTTAAATAAACTGCCGCAACACCCCTTAAATCGACTTATCCAGGCGGACTAGTGCCATAAACTTTCACTGTCTTGACTAAACTTTAAAATCATAACATACTATGTAAGTTTTTAGTCTTATGATATATCAATATTATATATTTTATCAGGCGTTTTACCATTGTTTATTATTATTTGTAAACATACTGTTACAATTTTCCAGGGGAGAAAAGTTCATAAGTTATCAACACAGTAAATCTACTCTACATTTTATTTTCTCGCTTATATAATAAATATATACAACAAAGAATAAGTCACTCATACTACTTGTATCTTTGCATCTCAACGTTCAATTATACTCTCCTCCAGCTTCTCACTGTCCCTGGCTTTTCATTCAATCTGCCTACCCTCCAATATTTGGATGTGTGGATTGACATTGATAGGCCCTAACATTTAATTACTATTTATTACGGAAACTGTTGAAATATATGACAACCAGACTCTGCCAAAACAACAGAACAGACCAGTCTTACTAATTTAGAATGTGTATCGATGACAAAATAATAGTCTGTTCTGATAACTGATGTCCACCATGCAGCCCCGATGGCATCAAGATAGCAGTCTCATAATGTCTGTATTCCAAAAATTACAACAATACCAAAACTAGAAGAGAGTCTCCGTACGTTGTCCCTAAATCTATTAATATAATTAACACAAACCAAGGATGCAACAGGACTGACGTTGCAAATTATCAATTAACTAATTTACAGCTCAACATAATGTTATAATAGCTACTGTATAGGAGCATAAATAGTTTAACAATTCTTTTTTTGTGCAAACAAACACGTTCGTTTTTTAACGCAACAAACATACTAGATTTTTTTTAATTTTTAAGAGTATCACTTGTTAACAATTAAAATATTAATATAACTAAGGGAAATACACGCATGTGAGTATGCCGTCTGAAATAAATGGATAGGAACTAACCGCGACAGTAATGTGAATAGAACTATACGATTTATCTCCCTTGTCAACAGTACGACGAGAAGATTCTTTTTCGACGTGTGCGGATTTATATTTTGGAAGTCCCGGACAATTGGGCTTACTTTCATGTCGAGCCCTTGATAAATTAGGATTAACCTCAGAACAAAACAACAGAATACCATTGTTTTATTCTACTAAAATATATAATATGATTGTGCACAAAATATATTTTGTATTAAACAAATGCAGGGTTTGTTTAACAATGCCGTGCTCATTAAATGTTTGTCCTTTTTGCATTTGTTAAACTGAAACTTACATTCAGAAGGTATTCACAAGGTGAATATCGTGACCATTCTATACCTTCAAGCAGGGATATTCCAATAGTGTGACCCAAATTTGTCATAAAATCCCTACATGGTAATGACAGATTTATTTAGAGTTAATCCATTCACTGTATTAATGCAAACTTATTTTTAAGCAACAGTAGATTCAAATAATGATTTAGCAAAGGAGCTCCGTTCGGGAAGTTAGCTAAATCAATGACTATGTTATTTTTATCGCTAGACTAAGTTCATTATGTTGCCAAGAACCGACAGTTGCACACCTGAAAATCACACGACGCTTTAACACTAACAGTCAGGTTAAGGGTTAATCGGTTATTGGGTAATGCATAGAACAGCATTTAAATAGTACATATGTACTTGTCATTAAAGGCATAGTGTTACATGCAAACATATTGAAACACCATACATAGGTTGTTGATCAGATATTTATATGAAAATTGCTATGAGTAAATATTGGAATATAAACTATTTCATTTTAAAAGTGTTTCGATGAGTGTTTTATCAATTACTTTACCTGTGTTTAAATTCTTACTTTATTGCTAAAAAAAGGTCAAACATTCAAACCTACCATCAGTTCCTGTTGTCCTGACATAAAAGTCAGTAGAAGACAACAGGCTACCAAAGTTCGACTGCGCAATATCAAACACAATCAGTTAAACAATTAGGAATTAAGACCTAACCATTCAGGACTTACATACATATAGTTACATACATGTGCATAGATGCACGAACTGACAAGTGAATTGTTCAATGAACTCGTATTTGTGGTGGAATAAAGATCCGATATCCATCAACAAATGAAACAAACATGTGTAACTTACACTTTCAGGTACAACCATAGATACATGCTGACCGGTCAATCCGTTTCCGGAGTCGGACCCATCTTCTGATAGCAAAGCCTCTTGTTCACTCTTTGATTCTTGCTTGCTCGGTCCGCATAAACGACCTTGAATAATTGATAATCATCTATAAATAATATTTTTATAACCATTTATAAAGCAATTTGTGTTCGGGTATTCATAAAGACTTGACAGGTTAAGAGTCAAAATTACCTGACGGCTCAACGCTCTGAAAGAAGGTAGGTTTTTGTAATATTTGTTCTATTTTTGAGTATCATTATTTGGCCTTTTACATTGTAAAAATGCAAGGTCATAAATCATAGTACTAAAAATCCGATAGTCCAAGGGTCAAAATGAGCGTCAAAGGAATTTCGCCCTGCGGCTGTAGGGAAGTACATGATTTTGAGCCAACATATTTTACGACATGTCAATTGTTTGTAAAAACAGTAAACAGTACAAAATGCTCGCTGATACTTTCTAAAAGAAATCGTCATTTCCGTAAAGGTTATCTAAAACTTCCAGCTTCTAAAATGTTTGCAGATTTATAGTTTTCAGCGGCCATTGCGTCGTACAATTGTCGCGAAATCGGTTCAATGTGTGTAAAAAACAAGTGGATTTTCGGTATTCGTCAAGAAACACTGCACGAAGGGAACACAGACAAACATTTACACCAGTCAAGCGCATTTACAAAACTGAAGAACAAACTAGACCAGAATGTGTGAAAAGGAAACTATTAGCAATATGTAAGCTGTGAATGTGTTTGGCAGAACAGTTCAACAAATATGAACACAACATTTATTTATTTTGTCTTGCGTTTCGCTTTCCTCTTATTATATTGAAAATTGAATAAAGCAATTGCTATTGTCTAATGCGTCCAACTCCTAGGCCATTTCAAAACAAAAGTGATAATGAGGTGATGCCAAGTCTCTTTTGTTTGTAAGGTCGGGATCCTACATTCTCCGGTGGCAAAACAATTTGTTCTCAGCCTTTGATAGATAGTGAATTTGTATCCCTTAATTCACTGTTACCATGTACCAAACATTAACTATTTAATTAACACCTAATTAATTTGATTATAAATTGTAATCGTGATCAAGTATGTCCTAAATGACTGACGTATTCTACCATTGACAAAACATATAACATTAACGTACCTTCTGAGAACAGATATTGTTCAATAATTTCTATCACAGGAAATATCTGAAGCGGGAAAGTTAAAATCACGCCGACGCAAATCCCAACGTTGACGAACATGGCCAAGAACTGGCCCGGTGGTAAGTTCTTGTTAAGCATCTGCTGAATATCATTGCCAAACGCGAGGTATCCCAGAATTCCTAGCGTACCCAGAACGAGGCCGAGAGCAAATATTGCTCCATGCAGGAACCAGGAAAAAAGGTGGCGATTACCCACCATACTCGACTCGATTGGTATTACCTGAAAACACGATCATATGCATTTATACTCATACAAATATGAACAATATATCAAACATGTATTGCACACGCATGAAAATACAGAATTTCAACCATAATAATATATTAAAAATATTGGCTTCACAATTCACAAGTACTGATTACATTAATTTTAAAACATTTTCTGTTCTGTTTACGTTTTTAAATAAAGGACATTCCTTGTTCTCAATTCGACTCTTTGACTGTCAGATTTTCAGGAAGAGGAATCTTAACATTTCAATATTACAGCATTAGTAAAAAACAATAATATTGAAGTAACAAGCAATACATTTTATCATCTTTCCGAAACTGAAGTGCAACCCTTTTTACCTTATTCTATGTTTACAGACATCCTCAAAACTGATACGATTTTCGAGACACCGTGTTGTCACACCATTTCAGAAAATGTACTTTATTAGGATTGTGCTTACAAACAGACACTAATTGGCGGTTTAAATAAGCACCTTTTATACCAAATAAAAATAATCTTACCAGACCGATGCCTTCGAAAGCCCCTGTTACAATTCCAAAGAATATTGAGAAATGCTGCAAGTTATAGTAATCGAATTTGTCTGTCAACCCGTCTTCTGAAATTCAATCATAACACAATAAGGCCTAAAACAATTAAGAGCATAGGACTGACTCCACAATACTTAGTTATATGGCATGGAAACAGCATATAGCTCAACAGGTGTTGATACGTTCATTATATTGTAGTATAATCTTAAATCGTTCAGCCAATGACATTATTAAAAGAAAACTAATATACCTATTTCAGTATGTGTATGCATTCTATTCAAGTATAATTAACTAAAAGCGAGAAAATGATACATACCCACCATTTTAATGTCAAAACCAATTTCTTCCTATACATATACGAGCGTTGTAGTAGTATTTCTTTATTAAACATTCAAACAGTTGAATGTTTGGTTTGGTGAAAAATTACTACATTTACAGCAATATATATTAACTAGATAAGGAATTGTTAAGTAAGTGATATCAGAGGCCTAACGTTTATAAGGCAAGTTTCAACGGCTGTTTCCATAAATTTAGAAATAATGTTAACTTACTTGTGATGGAAAAGACCAGGTACCCAAACACGGAGACTATTCCAAACAGTATGCACACATTTGCTATGACACTGATCGGTCCGAGGTATCGTACATTTCGGATCAGTGCAAATATGATAAATATCAGGATAGGACTTATCACAAGTAGTCGCAAATCTGGCGAAAGATTATCATAGTCAATCGAGTTTCCAGTGGAGTTTGTACCGTTGCTAGTATTGGCAATGTTCGAGAATTCAATTGTGTATTCCTTGACACAGGTTTGTACGTTACTCAGCGAGTCTGTGACGCACTTGTAATATGGGAACAGCGAGTGAATAGTATTCCCGATAAAAATGAAATAACCCGTACAGAATCCGAGCTGAGTAAGCGCTATGAAAAAGTTCACGATTCCGAGGCCAAACGTTCCAAAACAATAATACCCAACGTCGCCGTAACTTATGGACTGGCTTATCTGTTCTTGCATGACAGTGTGATCTGAATTATTGACATTTCTTCGTTCATTGGTGCCGAAGTCTGTTTCTAATTGGCTAGAATCACTATTTACCGAATTTCGGTTTGTCTGGTCATAGTTGTTAAAGCCGTTGCTTTGAACGTATCGTTTTTTGTGGTGTGTTGCCATGATCCGGCTTATGACGTGATATTTAGTTTTCACAATTAGCAGGCAGCAGTGATCCGTTAGAAGCGCGATGAGCAACATTCCGCCGACTCCGAGCTAAATAAGCAAAAGAAGATTATGAAATAATGGTATCCGCAGTGACAAACATACCTTTAAAAGTTAGATTCAGTGATGTGTTTACCTCTTTTGAGGACGGTGCCTTTATTTGGAAGGGGAAAGTAGCGTTGTATTGACACCGTAAGCCGTTTTAAAGATCAGTGTTCATTGGAAACGCAAATCTTGTGCTCATACATGATTTGAAATACTTGCTCAGAGGGGCTGACGTCTTATAAAGGAATCTGCTATGTAAGGAACAAGTCAAGCTGTGAAATGTAGCTTATCTGAATAATTATAGAGAAAACAGACAATTTACTGCAACAACTTATATTAATAAAATCAAATGCTAAGTCATCTTAGCCAAATATGTAAATATGCATTGACGCTTAGATTAATTTACTTACCTGCTTCTATTAAAAGTCAACCTGCCAAATAATGGGTAATACATGTACAATCGATGTGTGCTCCCATTGGTTTGTCAGTCAGTAGATAAATTAGTCAGTGAACGATATCATTTGATCAGTGTTAAAACCAGTTTAACCTAACATACACCTGTGATTTGGGCATTCAAAATGCTTGGTACGGTTATGTATACACAGATAACTTATTAAAACCCCTTTAAAAAATATTTGAAACCCAAAAGGTCCTAAAAATATTTAGGAGAGAAATAAGTTAACCCTGCACCTTTGATGTTATGAATCCAAAATCAATAGGTATAATATCGTCATAAAGACCAGTCAAGAAAGTTCCACTATAAATATTTCCCATGATATTGAATTGAACCCCATTATTGCACAATAAGAGTGACATCGAACATAGATTTCGTAATTAACCAAAAATCAGTAGTGGTCCTTTTGAAATATGATGAATGAATGAATAGTGAATAGGTCGTATGATATGCAGCTGAAAACTTTTTTTTAATAAGTACCCTGGGATCTTGAAATTTTACGCACTTAACTCAAATTTAAAACGGATACAGATCAGTCAGCCTGTGAAATATGTATGCTAACTGATCAATGGTTCTGAAAATCTTGCATGGAAACCAATTTAGTTCGATGGGGACTAACTAACGGACGGATTAACGTATGGACAGGGCAATAAAACGAGTCGCAGAACATTAAACATGTTTTTTAGAAATAAATTGTATCCGATTTTGGTTTTTGTCATTTGAATCACAATTTTTATTTTGGATGTTCATATACAGTAACAAGCAATGGATCATTTTGCATTCACCATATTCTCGAATTCCAGCGTAACATGATTTTTATCAATAAATAAAAGAAAATGATACAATAAGTGTTATGTATTTACTTGGCAACTGTCATACTTACAAGCAGCCCACTCTGTGCAAAGGCAAACCCAACACTGAGGTAATTCGTCCCAATAAAGGCCTTCGCCATATTGGCAAAGTCTGCACAGTTGACGTACCATCTTGTCCGGCCTCTTAAATTACAATTTGTTTTGTTATGATAGTTATGTTATAATCTAATGGGTCATTGCACTAAACACAGATGCACTTATAATTGTTGCAACAAGTATTACACATTTTTACACATTATGGTATAATATTTTGTAATAGGTACACGCATAAGTGAAGATTGTCAATATCTACAACTGAAAATAATGTTCGTGTGTTCAGTCGCAATCTCATTCATTCAAAAAATATGTCGGGATATCGTTAACACAACACACAGACACATTTTTTGTTGTGGAACAAATACGAATACACGTGTCGATATCGGTTAGGGCTCAGAATAACTTGGTCGTTATGAAAGTAATAGAAGTAAACACTTTTATTATTGGTATCATTTACAGTGTATTAATATTACTTTATTGAACTTCCGTCGTTCGTATATCGGTACACGTGTTAATGGGTTTTAGATTGAGAATAATAAATGTTGATATCAAAAAAGCGAATATACATACTTTGATAATCGTTTGAAGTGGTTTTATTCTTTTGTGATTACCCACACTTACAGTCATATTCAAGTATGTTCAACATTTGAACATGTATTTAATTAATTCCGTAATTGCCAAAGGTTGGATCAGTCTAGTCATTGGATTAACATCTGATAATGGAAGTTAACTAATTTTGCAAAAGCAACCAAAATCAAAAGTTGATACATGCCAGGGTCAGGTAGACAGCACAATGTCTTACCGTCACCAAATGTTTGCTTGGTTAATAATAAATTATAATCATAAAAACAACGGCATTATTTAAATTATACTTGTAAATAAGTAACTGGTATTTGCACCATCACCCAAGTCACGATGGCGAATCCTATAAACGTAAATAATGAAGACAAGTGTGTGCTTTTCGTAAAGGCATATTTGTTCAATTGAAAAATCATATTAGAGTTCAAATGGCAGAAATGGAACACCATATATACTGGATAACAGACACTATATACGTAATATCATTTATAAAACTCAAAGTTCATTTATTTTTTAACTTCACATAGCTCTATTAAAACTTATTGAACACATGCAAATAATTATCTTAGCGTAACAGTGCTTTTTGCAAACATACCCTTTAGAAGTGATTTCGTTTTCCGACATACTTTCAATTCACAGTGTTGTTTTCGCTTCGTCAATTTTACCTTCTACTTTGACCCGATAGTGAGATAAAGTCTGTCAAGTTGATTTGTGGTTGTTACACCTCCGCTACTCACACATCCAATCATCCATCCCATTATAAATTGTATTCTTTAACTTAAAACGCATAAAAAGATCCATCCATATAGCTTTACATTCAGTTCCTGAAATATGTCGTGACGTTACCTGTTTCCGATAGACACCTATTTCCGATAGGTTCCGATATTGCGCGTGTTTTTTGTTTACTACATGACGTCACAGGTAAACAACTTGCAAGCAAGTGCGTTCGACATCGGCGAATTTTAGTATCTCAACAATTTCGTGAAAATGCTACGAATAAAGGTAATAAAGTTACTTATTACAAGTGTATACGTTTTTAACTGGTTTCTGCTAAGTACACTTTTTGTAAACAAGGTCATAAACACATCAATTATCTATGAACGCTCAATACGACAGCCATGTTTTGTTCCGTGAACTCCGTAACTCCGCCCACTGTAATGTTACGGGTAAAATTCCTCGATAATTCTACTACACCCTACTGTAAACACAGGTTATAAGTTAACATGTTCTGCTTAGACTTATTATATCGGAATGGATTTCCATTGCTCATAATATGGTTTTAGTTGTGTAAATTGACATCAATACATTGATAAATCATACAACACATACTGCTACTCTGCTGGGTATACAGCAAAGACAAAAACTGAGGGATTAAATCATTTTGTTTAAAGCTTAAAACTCCGACTTCTCGGGGACCCACGCATGCAAGGCGGCGTTCGTATTCACCGACAACTCTAACTAGGGCTTACATGGCAGTTAAAGAGGAAAACATCCCCGTCTATAGGGCTTCTAAGATGTATGGAGTGCCTCTTACCACGTTGCGCGATCGCGTAGACAGCAGAGTGTCGGTTGATACAGTAAAAAATGGACCCGCGCCGCTGCTTAGTCTCAGTGAGGAACAGCTACTGGTCGAGCATGTGAAAGGCCTAGCGCGTGTCGGCTATGGGTACACTCGCGCTGAAATCTGCACCAAGGCGTCCGACTTCGCTGTTTACCTTGGAAAACGGGGAAAGGAAGAGAAACCTCTTAGTCTCAAATGGTTCTATGGCTTCATGGGCAGGTGGCCAGAACTCAAAGTTGTTAAGCCATCCGGACTGTCTGAACAACGAGCAAGGTGTGCTTCTAAGGAGGTGATCCTGAACTACTTTGAAGAACTAAAAAATATCTTCGACAAGTACGAGTTGCACACCAAACCTCACCTTGTGTACAACATCGACGAAAAGGGCATCAATACCGAATATAGACCACCAAACATTGTAGCTGGCATCGACGCACGTCCTCAAGTGGTGATGGCCCAACGATCCAAAACGGTGACAGTGATCGGCGGAGGAAATGCCCTTGGTTCCCAGATACCGCCATTCTTTGTATTTCCCGGTCAACGGATGCTACCGGAGCTTATGGTCGGAAAGAGTGAAGGGGCTGAAGGCATGATGACGCAATCTGGTTGGTCAAACAGCGAAGTGTTTCTTTGCTATATGAAGACGCACTTCTTGAAATATGCCATGGGACGTAACCAAGAAGATACCACATTGGTGTTGTACGATGGTCACAAGAGTCATATCTCCATCGAACTCATTGAATGGGCAAAAGCGAACAGCATAGTACTATTCGTTCTACCACCTCACTGCTCCCATATTTTACAGCCCATGGATGTCGGTTGTTTCGGTCCATTCCAAAAGAAATACAGCCAGGAATGTTTAACACACTCCAGACTCCACCACCAATGTGTGACCCGGTACGATGTTTGCAAATTGGCGTGCAGAGCATACACTGTAGCTCTGTCGCCTGTCAACTTGCAAGCATCGTTTAGGAAGACTGGGATTTATCCGCTGCAGAATGCCATTGACGCGGTGACTAGTCTTGGCGATGCCATAGCACCTTCAGAGCTGTATGCAGCCACCTGCGAAAAGCTGGCTTCTGGTGCGGATAACATTATACAACATGAACCGGACATTAACGACGGTGCAAAGTTCTTCAGTGACTTACCCTCTGAAGTTTCGAAGAAATTGTCAAAACCCCGCCGAAATATACACAAGGTTGTTGGTGGCAAAGCCATGACGGAGGACCAAACTTTCGATGCTGTGCGTAAATACATGGCCGAGTCCGCCACCCGTCCATCGACCGCTGGCAAGGCAACGACTTCAGGCAGTCCAGTAGCAGGACCATCACGTGCAATACAGACCTGTGATGATGACTCCATGTCCATAGATGACGATGTTACGGACGATGAGAAATGTTGCGTGTGCAAGAAGTACTACTGTACTTCAAAAGATGGACAATCTCTTGCAATTTACACATGGGCGCAATGTGATGTATGCCAACACTGGACACACCTAAAATACTGCACACCAATCAGAGTAGTCCGGAGGAACACTCCTTTCAAATGCCCATGTTGTTAAATTATTTTATTTATTTTTTTGTTTTATAGTTGCTATTTCAATGAATTTTGTTTCTTAATTGAATTTGTTTATAATGTTAGTGCATTTGAACCGCTGTTTCGTAAGTCAGTGCTTAAAATGACGTCACGATATGACTATTCATGCCACTATCGGAAACCGGTGTCGCACTTTCTGTTTTACAGTTTTTGACGTCCTTTTGTTTTTATTGTTAACTTCCCTTATTTTGGCTCGTTTGTTCCCGTTTTTCGTTGTTAATTACACTTAGAACATTCATCTTGATGATGCAGTGTCAGAAAAGACGACAATTAACACAGACAATTTTTTAAGGTGAGTTTTATTGTTAAATTATCGGAAACTGGTAACGCTAGGANTGGAGTAGCAGAGCACGTTTACGATCATCGTTTGTGATGTTCAAACCGACCAGGAGGTTTTCTAGCCTACCGACCCATTTGCCCCATCGATGGGCGGCGTTTGCTTTGTCTGCATCGACATCGAATGATGGAAATGGAGGAATACTTGCCATTGTTTATGGATACACTATTTTAAGTTTGTTTTCTTGTTTTCCTCGTCGCCAGATAACGTATGTGTAAAGTATTTATTAGACAAAGACTGAGCAACACCAGCCGGTGAACCAAATACGTGGAGGACATGGTGGTCGTGCTCGAAGACATAGAGCCAGAGGTGGTCGCCAAGGCGCGAGATTCACCAATCATCCATCCCCGGCGCATGAGTGTTCGGTTGATGTTCACCTTTACGGACAGGAAAAATGTTCGAATTATAAATTGTATTCTTTAATTAACTTATAACACATAAAAAGATCCATCCATATAGCTTTACATTCAGTTCCTAAAATATATTAATCCTCCGAGTCATTATGTAAATTTGCTGTGTTAATAAATTTGACGTTGCAGAAGTTTGTTAAGACGTACGCGGTCTTAATTGGAATCGAGCCTACAATCCGAACAAACTCAAAAAACTAACAAAAGATACATAACTGTAATGTATTTCATTTTCTTACATAGTTTAGTGTAACCTTTTACGTCAGAGAATCTTTGGGTCTATTGTCACTAATAGTTACTCTTCAATGAGAAGAAATGGATGCAAACAAAACGTTGGAAAGTAAAATAGAATTATTGCTGCATCTATTAGCAAAAGGAAAGGAAGTACAAGATGACGCTATTTTACACATGTTTATAGACAGCCTCAAAGGAAATGGTGAGTAACTAGACATACACTACAGCATTGTGCTGATTATTTACTATTGTTGGAATTGGAATAGTATTCGGACGTTTGTGATATTGATTTTCATAAGGCCCGCGTTAACATTTTATCGTTGTTTTCAGATGTATGCTTCAAAAAAGTTTGTTTCATTTGTAGCGGTTTAAAAAATAAATTCATATTTTGAATTGATTGTGTCACAACGCTTTGGTCAATGGACGTCCATGCGTTAAATTACGACCCAAATTGATGTTTGAAATTGGAGACCCGTTTTATAACCTGTGAAAGTAACTTTGATGTTCAATAATCAACAAGTACACTGTTTGATACTTACGGGAGTCTGTTAGTCGGAGACTCATTGAAACATTAACTCAAGACCATGGGTAACAAATTTCTTTGTTAGGTTAAAGTGAGTATGCACGATTTTTATTTGTGTTAACTAGTAATATATTGATAAAAATATGTTACAATAACACCAAATAGGCAAGAAAAATTATACATTGAAGACGAATTTCATAAAATGCAGCAAAGACAAAAATAGCGCACCGAGCCAATTGTGACAAAGATATTTCCTACATATTTTCCTACAATAACCAAAGCATTCATCTTTTTATTAGAATCAGAGTAAGTGTTTGTGTGTTGTATGAATAGGTATTGTTGCAGGAAATTAAAATGATCCTTAAAAGTAAATTTAGATTCACATCGAACACCCATGATATACATGCTGGCGTTTTTGACTGTACAGATATTTTTTCGATTTTAGAATAAAATATCTGGCTTATTTCGCATTTTGCGACACAATCATGTTCTTCTTAACTTTTATTTTAATTTATTTCGAAATATATGTATAATAAGTTTTTTTACACATTTTATATAAATTCATAGATATTTGACAAAATCATGCATACTCACTTTAACAACCCAAAAAATGGATCATTTTCGGGTTTTGACGCCCTGAAGTCTGTAAGGACTACATTTCAAAAGTATGGAGTTTAAAGGACTCCAGTAACTCAGATTAATTGATGTCAGCCACTGAAACGGGCGAAAGAGATGTTGGGCAGAATTACATACTGAATTCAGGCAGACTTGTAGAGTACGGGATGAAAAGTGCAATAATGGGCAGATTTGGAATGTAACTTGTCAGTTTTTATTTAAGGAGCAGTTTGGCCTTCCTCAAAAAATTCATTGTTCGGGATAACCCTCCTATCAAATGGCAGGTGTTTAAGAAGGCAGGTGATATTGTTATTTTAAATTTTATGTTTGCATGCAATTGATTTATACAAATTATGAATCCATTTTAAAATGCATACAATCAATTTAAATGAAAAAACATACAAGTCATGCATGATAGTCCTGCAAAAATGTTTCAACTTACGGTATGCTCTGTGTACAGCATCACGTCATATCAGGGGTGTTCATGTTATTTGTATGCAGATCCGCAGATTTCTGTGGATCGGAGTGTCAAAGGCAAAATTTCTAAGATTCCTGCAAATTTGTAATAAACACAAATGGGGTTGATGTGTGATCTATTCCGAGGCATATTTCGTCGGTGGCCTGAAAAATCCTATAGATTTCATATCTCTCTGCATATTACTTTGCAGCATTATCCTCATATTGCTCATTAGAATATTGTAATAAGCAATGTCATTGGCTGTGGTTTCCCAATCTTTCCATCGAAATTGGTCTTTGCAACACTTGGCACTTTCTTTGCTAATTCATGTGTAAATGGCATTGTTCTGTCTTATGGAAAAAAATGAATATTATGAAAAGAACGATAGACTCTCACCAAATCTCAGCGTCTGACAAATCAGTGGAAAACATTTTCAAATAGGACTCAATATAATCAGGTGGATATATTTCAGAAAGCTAAACCAGTTTATGAAATTTTAAGAAAGATTGACCTCCGTGGTATAAGTTAAAGCGAAGCAGCAATTTTTTTGCCCAGTTTGGAAAGGTACCGAACCAATTGGGAAAAATAAGCGCAAAAACCTCTGAAATAAGTAAAATTTGAGGTGTGAAATCTTCAGCTGATTGCTTGGTATTAATTGCACAAACCAATTCAAATATTCATTTACCTGCATTTTGTTTTGAAATGTTCAGGTTGGGTGCTCATTTTATTTGTTCACATGCAGAAAAATGCACTTTTGGAACAAAATTTACAACATTTTCCTTCCTTTTTTCAGATATTTTTTTTCAGACAGCAATATTGGGCATTTTGTTGTTTTTCCTCAATTGAGAAAATACCTTTCAGTGGTACTTTATAAAGAAGGAAAACAATCGCCGCAAAGTCTCTCCCATGTTAAAAAAAAATCTGTAACTGCTGATCAGGTGGTAAAAAGTTGTTGATTGTACACTGTCAAAGAAAGACCTGAACATATATTGCGAAATAAAAAAAAAAAGTGCAAAAATGAAAGATTATCAGTAGCATTAATGGGGAGATAAAAATTACAGAATTTGTCCCAATAAATACTGTTGAATTTGCATCTTAGTATGTTAAGCAAATGTTTTTGAGAAATAAATGTTGTTGTTGCATCACTCCAGGTACATGTACATTGTACATGAATGACCTTACAGTTGGTAGAACATTTATGAAGCAAAATCAATGTGTGCAGTATTACCACAAACATCCAAACATGCATCAAAACTGTTCCTATCATAATCAAAATTCAAATTCACTTATGGACTGGATATTATTGATAAATACAACAGTGCACAATACAATTCGTACGCATGCTACTGAACTTCATTAATCGTTTGATGTGAAGGTCGTATTATGTGGTAAAATTCAAAATAATTTAAGTTTAATCGTCTCAAAAAAGTGCTGTACTACAACCACTTATTTTCCTTTACCCTCTGATAGTGTGTTATGCAACCAATAAATCAAGCATGAATATGATTTACTTTCAGTTACTCAAGAAACTGACAAACTTCTTCAGGTGCTGTTTAACTTTTTTAATACCATTGCCAGCCGAACATCAGAGTCATGTCAAGATGGACAGGCAGCCATAGTCGCTCTACAGATTGCCACCTGGCTAGCGAGTTCCAAGTAGGATTTGTAGCAATATTCGGATTAAATGTATTGTAATACAATTGAAACCAGGCCTGCTAGCTCAGCTGGTAGAGGGCTGGATAGTCAATCTGCGGAACAGTGTTCTGGAAAAAGCTTTATTCATGTGTGTAAAGTTTTGTCCCAAATTAGCCTGTGTAGTCCACACAGGCTAATCAGGGATGACACTTTCTGCTTTTATGGTCTTTTTCATTTGTAGGAAGTCGCTTAGCAAAAAACCAGTTAAGGCAGAAAGTGTCGTCCCTTATTAGCCTGTGCAGACAGCACAGGCTAATATGGGACGACACTTTAAGCACATGCATTAAGCCCAGTTTGCCCAGAACCTGGTTCCGCTGATCTTGAGTTTATATCTGAGTCATGGCACATAATGTGAGTGTTATAGGTCATCAAATAGCTTTTTAGGCTATTCTCCCCAACCTGTGATTCAAGTAGGGCAGTAGTCAATTACTGTCATAAGCATGTGCAGTGCAGTTTATGTATGCCTTATATAATTTTGCCTACTTGATCACTTGTAACTAGAAAAGAAGGAACCAGCTCTCGGACTTAATAGATTTTTTTTTTTCTGGTTTTAGTTTATTATCAAATAATGCATAATATTAACGTTTAGTTATACTTGATATTCCATGTATATGTTCAGGTAATTTATCATCATTTATGTGGTTTGCTTCCTGGCATGGTATGAGCAGAATTCTGGAAATACATGTGCGTAAAGTGTTGTCCCTGATTAGCCAGTGCAGTCCACACAGGCTCATCAGGGAAACACTTTTCACCTTGACTGGATTTTCATTTAGCTGAAACTATCTTAATATAAACATTTCCAAAAACACAGGAAGTGTCGTCCCTTATTAGCCTGTGCATTTAGCAAGTTTTCTCAGAACCAGGCTCATATATTCAACCAAATTGTTGCAGCCCTGGTTCTGGGACTCTTTTGCCAGTGGCATGGCCCCATGTTGTGGAACTTGTTAGCAAGTTTTGGACTCTGCTGCCAAGTATCAGCAGTGAAGTCTCTGTACTTACGGCGTTATACATTTGCTGCAAGGAAATGAGCTGTCATGTGGATGGATTGCAGTTCTTTGTCAATAAAGAGACCGGTAAATAATCATTGTGATCCAAATACATTTTAGTATGGTTGAAAATGTAAGTTGTGCTTGTTCAAAGTAAACAATTTGAACAAGCACAACTTTCATGTACAAGAAAAATCATGCCAATACACACACAATATCCAATTGCTTATTTACAAATGGAAATCGCAATTGTTTATTTATAATAAAGAAAAGTCAATTTATTTTATTAATATCAATGATTTAAAAAAAATATATCCATTTTAAAAATTATTTTTATGGTATCGGTATACACATTTTGTATGAACATCCCCCTCCATTACATGTACATGTTTATACAAAACAGATGAAAGTTCTGTCATTCAATATGAAATTAATTACTGCAATAATGGTATATGTTTGTATTTAAATGTCTTATGCATTATATTTACTTTATATATTTATAATTGTAGAAATCATTCAGTATTGCATTAGCACAACTGAGTCAGGTCTGTTTTTGAGAAGGGCAAAATGCCAGTTCATAGCAGAGCTGACCGTATACTCGATGAAAGAAAGTGATTACTGTGATTTTGGAAGAAAATTGCTGGAGAAGATTGTAGCCAAACTGCATGGGAACAGTAAGGAACAAATGTTGACATTTAGCTAAATCTGTGAATATAAATATGTTCATATTCAGTAACCTATCCTACTCTAAACATGCCTGGTTAAAAAAAACATTGAAGTGTAATGTACAGATAAATGTACTATTTTTTAAGTTTTTCAATTGTTTAAGGGCCTCTGAGCATAAGTGGCTAAAAGTGATCTTTTGTGATTTTTGTATGTCTGCCATCAGTCATGGTACATTGTGCGTTGTCAACTTTTAGCTTGCTTACACTATTGAGGCATTTTGTTTCTTCAAATCTTGATGAAACATGGTCAGTGTTGTTTTTTTTGTTAATATCAAGGTCCAGATTGAATTTCGGTTATGTGTGTCCAAAAACTAGGTCACCATGTCAAATCTTGTTACCACTCTAGAAGCCACAGCTTGATTGAACTTCATGGGAATGTTTATTGTGACAATTTCTATGCCAAGTTTGAATCTGGGTCATGTTCCTACGACTAGGTCATGAGGTCAAATCAAAACAATGTAACCACTCTAGAAGCCACACATATGAATCAATCTGGATGATAGTTCTAACTTGGTCAGAATCTTTAAAATCAAAGCCTAGTTTGAATGTTCGTCAGGTGTGTAAAACAATAAGGTCACTAGGTAAACTCAAGAAGCTACATTAACAATTTCATATATCTTGATAAACAAGGTCAAAATGTTTATCTTCACAATATTAAGACCATGTAAGTTCAAAATCTAAGTCACCAGGTCAAGTCTTCTGGTGTTATTTTAACTCAGGTGCACGCTCCAATATTACCATGGCTCTCTTTTGGTTGATTAAGAGAAAAGCTAGATGTTACTCCAAAGAGTAATGAATTTAAATTCAGAGAATTAGCTAATTTAGCATTGAGCATTGATAAGTTCTCCACAATTAATATTTGATAAATTGATTATTCCAGATATGAAGGATATTGAAACCCCCTTTACTTTAAATATATCAGCTATTTTGATACATTTAATGTATACATATTAGCATTTCTCATTTTTAGAGATACAACCTGAAACATGTGGCCAGAACGCATCACAGGAAGCAGAATCCTTAAAGGACGTGTGTTCGATACTTTCCTATGTGTGCGCGCAGTCTGAACCAGCATGCAATTATGTTGTCAGCGCTGAAACATTCCTGGCCACTCTGTTGTCATGGAGATCCACAGAGAACATGGCATGCTTTTCAGCAGTATCAGATGTCCTAGCTGTTCTGATAAACAAAAAGTATTCTCTTTTTTTTTCTTTTTATGAAAATAAAATATATAAATAATATAAGGATATTTTGTTTGCAGCCGACCAAAAAAAAAATGCTATTAATTCCTATTTTGATGAGCAAAAAAAAGTATTAACTAAATCGTTTTATTGTCTGATGAATACATATTATTTACTAAATTTTTGCTTGTAAAAAGTGTTGCTATTAATTGAAACAACTATTTTCGCTGGTATTAAGAATGTTATTTTTTGCTGATAAAAAAAATGATTTGAAAATATTATTTGTTTGCTGATGTACCTAAAATAGTCTGTGATGTCTAAAATTGATGTGTTTGGATAAGCCTCTGATTTTTTACTTAACATAACTTAAATATGAGCTCCAATATATTTTTGAAGCTGACACGTTGCATTTTCCAGCCTTCCTGAGGTCCACAAAGCTGTGTCAGTTCTTCTGTCAGACCTCTGCAGTGAGGGATCTATGCAAAAAAGTTTGATGTTAGCAAAAGTGTGGTAGGTATATTTACATTTTTTCCTGTTGTCCCTGCCCGACCAATTGACTCACTGCCCTAGCTTAAAGGGACTGTAAACCACGAATGACGAAAAAAGCAAAGTTCTAAAATACCGTATTGTTTTACAATTATTAGTTTATATTGATTAAAATATCACGACTGGTATATAACATTCCTTGAAAAAAGTTGTTTTTCTATTTTTACTTTATTTTTTTATTTATTAATTTTTACTGGGTATGTCTACCAGGTAACTTATACCAGTTAACTATAAATAACGCAAGTAGATTGATTATCATCGTCACGTGGTAAACCCAGAAATGCAAATTGTGCATGCGTAGTGAATTGTATATATTTTATATATAAAATGATCAATCTACTTGCGTTATTTATAGTGTGTATATCGTTATGTCACCTATTTTTGCAATGTACTTTCTATTTCACATTGCGAAATTTTATTTCCGAATATAAACTACTACTGAAAATATTAACTTTGTTCAAGTAATGTAATATACCAGTCGTGATATTTTAATCAATATAAACTAATAATTGTAAATCAAATACGGTATTTTATAACTTTTCTTTTTTCGTCATTCGTGTTTTACAGTCCCTTTAATATTGATTTTTAAATATGTTTGAAAAAAATATATATTTGCTGAATTAAAATTGTTATAATCTTTTTATATGTATAATATATGTACTATAATGCATACTTTTATTATGCTCCCGGTAGGGTGGCATATAGCAGTTGAACTGTCCGTCAGTCCATCTGTCCGTCCGAAAACTTTAACATTGGCCATAACTTTTGCAATATTGAAGATAGCAACTTGATATTCGGCCTGCATGTGTATCTCATGGAGCTGCACATTTTGAGTGGTGAAAGGTCAAGGTCATCCTTCAAGGTCAAAGGTAAAAAAAAAATCAAAGCGGCGCTGTAGGGGGCATTGTGTTTCTGACAAACACATCTTTTGTTATATACATGCATACGTTCATGCTAAAGAGTTTCTTTTTCATCATATCAATTGTCAAATTTAAGTGAAAGGCATGCAATGTTAGAGAACTTTCCAGCCGCCACATATTGAAGTTGTTTTAATCTTCTTATTTGAATTATTGCTATATTCATTGTGATAGTGTTTTTTTGTTGTCTGTAGCATTATGTTGGGAAATCTGTTTCTTTCGGATAATTTTCAAGTTTAGTCCATAACTTGTCTCATGTATCTAGTTGTATACTAATTAATATATATACCGTTGGGACTAAGAGCAATATATAAATATGATAATTTTAACTTCTTTGGACATAGGCTAGACCCATGTTTATGTCTTCATCTTTACAGCATTGGAAGTAGCCAATCCAGCATTGCCTCCTCTGCTAAATCTGTATTCGTTCAACCAGTAAGGTTCTTTGCCAACGAAGAATGGATGAAGACTTTTGGACCAGATGAGAATGGGAAAATGATACAGGTTGATGAGAAAGAAAATGTAAAAAATGGCACTATTTGGCCTTGTTTCGAGACCGCTTTTCTGATGTCTCTTCTGAATAAGAAGACATTATGGTCTCACCTTATGTGTGTCTGTATAGGACAAACAGCCGATTATGAAGTTGTAAGTACTTAAAATATTAATTAGTTACAACTAGACTTAGAGAAGTGATTGTAAATGTATATCATGATCTAGTGTGAAAAAGGAATATAAATAACAGCTCGCATTTCTTTGTGGTTGCCCTATAGTTATAACCCTGTCTGTTCGTCCACTATTTCATATGCCTTTCTTTTATAACTTCAAACCCGTTTACGCCATATCCTGAAACTTCGTATGTGGATAGATTATATATAAAAAAGTGCAGTGCTGAAAAGCGTCGCTATGCAGTATAAAGTTATGAAGTTACTTCTGATGTAAATATAAGTTACTTCCGTTGTAAATATTTGTTAGCACCCTATATCTGGTGTCTGTTGTCGTGCGTTTGCCAGTGTGAGCCGTGAACCTTTGCTCGTTACCACTCTAGAGGCAACCTTTGTCATCCAATCTGGATGTAACTTTGTCATAATGTTTTTCTGGAAAATTTCTTTGCCGACTTCGGATCTGGGTCGTGTGTCCAAAAACTAGGACACCATGGTCAAATCTGAGAAAAATCTTCTCACCACTCTATAGGCCACATTTATTACTCAATCTTGATGAAACTCGCTCTGAGAATTTATCTTCACATTTCATAGGCTGAGTTCGAATCTGTGTAACGTGCGTTCAAAAACCATGTCACCAGGTTTATGTTTAAAACCCCACTTTAGATAGAGACCATTTTTAATTCAGAATGTTTATCTTCACAATATGAAGATTATGCGTTAATCTGAATCAACTGGGGTCCAAAACTAGATCACCAGGTCAAGTCTTCAATAATTGATGTCCGTGAACTCTTAATAGCGCTTAAAGGTCATCTTGACCCACTTGTTCATTTTCAGACCGCTCTCTTTCTCATCAACAAATAGAGATAGTTGCACGAAACTAGTACATATATACATTATATCAAGACGTCAACATCATCATTACTTAAATAAGATAAACTGCATTTGCTCAACTATTCGAGATAAATTTGAGCTAATGAAAATAATTTCGATAGATTGATACGTTTGTGGCGACCAATGCCATACGTGTTTTGGTACCTTATAATTTGAAGCTTCAGCAACTGGTAGTCCATTTACCTGTTTTCAGATTTTGTATAAAGAAATCAGCCAGCTGTTAAAGAGAACAGTGAAGCCTTTTTCCACAGAGACCTTGGCAAGTCAGCGTTGTTTTGTTAACAACGAGAAGCTGCAGTCAGAATGCCTAAAGTACTTCCTCCAATCAAAACAACGTACGTAATTTTACATTATTTGGTGCTATTTTGTATACTTTTTTTGGCAACCAATTTGCAATGTAAGATACTAGGTCTGATAAATTGCATGTAATCCGGAAATAGGAATGTTTATTATAATAATGATAACTGTTATTCTATTTCGTTGTGATCACATTTTGAGGTATGCATGAATTTAACAATGATAATGCTATTTTGTGTTGGTCATAATTTGGAGTATGTATCAATTTAAATTTAACAATAATACTGCTTTTTTGTGTGTGCACATTTTGGAGTATGCATGAATTCGGCAATAAAACTGCTACTTCGTGTAATGGCATTTTTGAGTATGCATAAGTTTAACAACAATTTAACAATAGTACTGCTCTTTCGTGTTGGTCACATTTTGAATGCATGAATTTGACAATACAACTGCTATTTCGTATTTTTCACATGTTGGAGTATGCATGAATTTAACGATCTATTTTTTCTTGGAGGTCACATTTCGGAGTATGCAAGACGTTTACTTTTAACAAAAAAAGAGAAATAATAATATAATTTGTGTTCCTTCAATTTTTAGTTGTCCATTTGCCTGTTATCTTGGAAATGGTATCGACCGTTGAGACCATTCTACAAAGTGGGCGGCTGGACACGGTGGTATGTAGAGCATACACTGATTAATTTCATACACAATTTTCAAATTATTTTGTGAATGTGCCTCTTGGACATGATATCAGTCAATTATTTCAAAAGCCAAATTAATAATCGATTTGCCATGATTGATTTTACAAATTTAACTGCTTGAAACAATGTGGCAAGTAACATACAGGGAACACATTTTGCTAAATATAATGCATTCTGTTTAAAATGTGTGGTTTAATAACAACTTTACCCTGTTCATCGCATTGGCATGTCAACCTTTTCATTCTAGCATGTGTGGTTCTGAATAAATGAAAACTGGTCACACTTTCGTGTAATGGACTCGGTCCGACAAATCGGATGGTCGCCAGTAATTTGTTTTCAAAAGAAATACAAATTAAACGTGTTCTCGAATATTCAAACGGTTCTTTGGTTTCATTTACAACATTGCAATGTTTGTAAAAAACACGTGTTCAAAGGGACACGTTATGCTGTACCTTGATCTTAGTTGTCATAATATGAGCGATTTAGTCTGTAATGTTCCTCTTGTTTATTCAGATTGTTATGATTGAGCTACCGTACCGGCCTGTTTATGTTTTGTGAACGCAAGCTTTTGCATGTTGCAGGTACACAAAGCGTGCATGGATTGCCTTACAAAATGGCTACCGAAAGCCCTTGCAAATACAGAAGATCGAGAAGACTTGGACAAAATCGCAGGTCATTTGCAGCGCCATCTCTCGGCCGTCTGCTGGGAAGTAAGGGACACCACGCTGGAATTCATTGGACATCTGCTTCAGTCGTACCCTGGTCGTTTTTTTGTTTAAGCTTCACTTAAATTTATTTTTAAGCTTGTTTTTGCCAGGAATGGCTGGAAGGTTTCCATTCCTTATTATGCCCCCCTTCGAAGAAGAGGGGATATATTGTTTTGCTGGATGAAGGTCAGTCGATCTGTCGGTAGACCAGTTCGTTTCCGATCAATAACTTTTGAACAAATTGACCGATTGGCTTGATACTTCACATGTGCATTGGCCTTGGACAGTAGAATTGGTATTGAAATTGGGGGTCACTGGGTCAAAGGTTAAGGTCACTGTAAAAATAAGTGTGAAAATCGTTTCCGATCAATAACTCGTCAACGAATCGACCGATTGGCTTGATACTTCACATGTGCATTGGCCTTGCACAGTTGATGATCCCTATTGAAATTGGGGTCACTAGGTCAAAAGTCAAGGTCACTGTTACAATAAGTGTGAGAATTGTTTCCGATCAATAACTCGTCAACCAATTAACCAATTGACATGATACTTCACATGTGCATTGGCATTGGATAGTAGATGACCCCTATTGAAATAAGGGTCACTAGGTCAAGGTCACTGTCACAATAAGTGTAAAAATCGTTTCCGATCAATAACTCCTCAACAAATTGACCGATTGACTTGATACTTCACATGTGCATTGGCCTTGGACAGTAGATGACCCCTATTGAAATTGGGGTCACTAGGTCAAGGACACTGTCACAATAAGTGTGAAAATCAAGGCCCTGTTTTGGGGGCATATGTCTCCCACCCCGGAACTGTTGTTTATTAATTTGTTCTTAGTATTAAAATAAAGACTTTGAACAAGTTTTGCTTTGACTTGAAAATTTCAAAATAACGAAGCTTTAGTATTTAAGAAAGTCTACTATTCAACTATAAAGGCAGGTTAAAGGTTTTTCAGTGAGCTGTTTCATTACAAATGATTTTTGGTGACATAAACTACATGGTCCGTCTGTGTTTGTGCAAACTCAGAAGTATCTGATGTTTGTCTTTAAGTCTTCTTTTTTATTTGTGTTTGTGTGTGTATGTCGATGCTTGGCATTTAACCATTTGCATGCTGGGAGATTTGTCGTCTGCTAAAATGTCGTCTGCTGAATTTCTAAAATCAGCCTTTTCTTCGATTTTTTTTTCAAAGAATACTATCAGAATAGCAAACAGTTTGGATCCTGATGAGACGCCACGTTCTGTGGCTTCTCATCTGGATCCAAACTGTTTGCAAAGGCCTTTAAAATTCAGTTCCAGCGCTAAAAGGGTTAAGGTAAATAATTCAGCACACATTTTCACTGTCTGAGAAAAGCTATAATAGGGATTGTCAGTGACGTAAAAAACGTCACACTCCAAAAAGAGAGCGTGTCAACGCTGAACATGATAGAAAAATCTTTACTCGATGCAACAGTTCAATCAGCTTTCATGTTTTCAACCGTGTTTTGCTGAATTTCTGCCCACAGAACACAACAAGGTCCATGATTGGTTGACGGATCATCGACTGCACATACAAGTGTGGCTATCGCTAGAGGACGGAGAGAGCTATGTTCGCGGAGCAGCCCTTACGTCTTTGTCACAAATCGTTCAAATTGACAATCTTTGCTCCTCTCTACGAAGTCACCTTGGACTTACTTTGGTAGGTAGCTTCAATTTGGTTTAAGTGATTCGTTTGCTTTTGAAATATTTCTCGGTTTCTTGCCATTAATAAAGAGGCTCGTAGCGATTGTAAGATTTGTCCCCTGCTGTTGCAACTGGAGTTTCCTTTGTTTCTACGTACTATTGATGTTTTTATTTTTGTTCAAACTCAAAGCAACCTTAATTTTTATAGTAGAGACTTTGTTCCTGGCCTAACTTGTCAACTACATTGAAATGGGTCCAATATACATTTCCTTTAAATTACAGGATGATATTATATCAAAGGTTGCAGAGGTTCTTCACACAGACAGTGAAGGATTTGCAAGAAGAGCGGCAGTGAAATGCTTTGTGGATTGGTCAAAGTTACCGTGGCTACCCGATGGTTCCAAGTATGAAATAAGAACCCACATTTTGAGGGCAAAAGACGACTTCGATTGGGAGGTAAAATGTTCGCTGTTGGACTTTGTAGATCATTGGTTAGCAGCTGAGACGTCTGGTTCGCTTAATCAACATGTACCAGAATATGCGGGGGTCATTTCCGCTGACCGCAATGTGCTGAGTGCTGATGTAAGCATCGGTCAGTTTGACAGACTGTGTGAAGATGGTCTCGTAGATGTGTTGGTCCACTGCTTGAAAGACTATGACGATAAAGTGTCTGAAAAGGCTTCATTGTTGATCAATAAACTGGTTTCAAGCATAGCGTGCGATATTGCAAATCACGACATTGTTTGTTTGGGCGGAGTAACAGAAGGCAACAGCGGGGATGACAATGGGCATGTTCAGGCAACTACGAATGAGAATACAGCCAATGCGCAAGAGAAACAACGAGTCGACACCAAGACGGTATTGTCTGCTACAAAATATCCCGATCTCTGGAAACAATTACTGGATGCATATTTGTCCATTGCCATGACAAAACGGCAGGCGGATCCAAAAGAGCACTTACTCAGCATTGTTGATGACATTATATCTTCTTTAGACAAAACTACAGACGATAGTGATGATGAGAATAATATGGTAGACTGCTACTAGTAATCGTCAAATTGTAAATGATGTATTTTAGTAGTCAGAAAGTTGTTTAATGCAGTAATATTTTAAATATGTTGCACATTATTGTTGTATTTGCAATTTGCTCTTGTTGTTTAGGTATTCCTGTACTAGTAGGTGTATAGGCTTTAAAAAATACTTATTTGTTTCCTTTTTTAATATATTAAAATATACATTAATATTTTCCATAAGTCATATCGTCTTTTATTAAGCAAAGAAATGGGAGAATTTTTTTTGACTAAAATAAAATAGTATTGCTTAAGAACGCTTTATATAAAAGCGCTAATATAGAACAATGGTTTGCGCCGTTGACATTAGGCATATATCGTAGTCCGATAAAGAATCTCATTCCAAGTTTTGACCTCTAGACGTCTTCATGTAGCGAGTGTCCACGTCGAGTGTGTTTATCTTGAATTCAACACAAGGGTCGCGTCAATCCGTTTGGTATATTGTTAAGAGTGATATTTCAGTGTGCTTTTCGATAAACCATCACGGTGGATGCTTCTAAAAACGATGCATTTTTTGTATTTTCAAATGGGATGTTTGATGACAGTGTTGGGTATGACTGACCCAGTTCTTGGCGACAGTACGTATACCTGTGACGTAATCATCGCAGGCGGAAGTACTGCTGCGCTGGGTGCAGCGTTATCCGCTGCGCGTGCGGATGCTAATTTGGTAGTTTGCCTGACAGAACCTTCTGATTGGCTGGGAGGACAACTGACGTCATCTGCTGTAAGTGCGATTGATTTCGGAACGCTGAATCGCAACTGGTGGTTTCAGTCCACTACTTTCCAGGCGATGATGAATTCATTGGTTTCGAGTCATGGAGCCTGTTGGGTAAGCACGGTTTGCTACCTTCCGAAAGATGTTTTGATGTGGATTAACGACGCCGTTGCAAGACTTCCGAATTTGAAGATTTTCTACAACACTGTTGTCAAAAGTGTCGTCGCTGACAATGACACTGTTAGGTCCTTGTCTGCTATACAGCGGTTTCCAAAACACGGGATCGACCAATGGAGACGTTTATTGTCAGGCACGATACGCGATTGGTATTCACCCGCAGAATCTGCCATGTTCAACAAGTCGGTCATAACGCTTCAACGATCCAATGGCGCTGTACCGGTTTTCATCGATGCCTCCGAGTTCGGAGACATCCTCGCGCTCGGGAAAGCAGGCTATCGACATGGGGTTGAGTATCCGACCGAAAATTCTACGGTTACAAATGAACGCTGTGGACAAAGATTCACTATTCCGTTCTTTATTAACTATAACAATGTCCGCGTAAATGAAAGCGCGCCTTTACGAAGTCACGGCGTTTACAGCATGGAAGCATTTGCTTGGGGAAACATTTGGAGTTATCGTAGATCGAAGATTATGCCCGGACCAGTGTTCCACCAGGCGCACATTGGGGAAATTTCTAACCAAAACTGGGGAACCGGTAATGATTTTATCGATTCGTACATCCTTCTGTCCGAAAGTGAAACCACCAGTCAGCTAAGAAACTGGATGGGTGGTATTGATTTATCCGTTTTAGCGCTCGGGGAAGCAAGGTCCTACGGCTGGTACCATTTTTACAAAAACCAGTCTGGGTCTATACAGAAATATCTAGACTTGGACACTCAACACTCTGCTGGAACGCAAACTGGTCTTGCAAAGTTGCCGTACATCAGAGACACCAGGCGTAGTGTTGGCTTAGACGGATTCGTTCTCAAGAAATCCGATATGGACACCCCTGTGTGCTCTTCGCACAACGTTGCGCAAGTCAATGCAAATGTTAATCCACACGCCTTAAGTTGCATTCAGTACGCCACACGTTTTCCCGATAGCGTTGCCATTGGGAACTACCAGGCCGACATCCACGGGGTGGCGAACTGCGCGTGGCCCAGTTACATTAATAACTACAAAACGCTGCCGTTTCACGTGCCGTTTCGCGCACTAACGAACCAACGCTTCAGCAATTTGCTAGTAGCCGGTAAGACAATGTCACAGACGTTCATGGCCAACGCTGCGACGAGAACGCACCCAACCGAGTTCGCCACCGGAGAGGCTGCTGGGATGGCGGCTACATTAATGGTCAATAACGGTTACTCGTCACGTGACCTGTTGGCAAACATCGATACGCTGCAGAAAGAGCTGCGCAAATTCATGCCTATATATTGGGACGAGCCCCGAGTGGGCCATTTAGATGTAATTGGTTAATTCAACACGTATCTGTATATTCAGTATGAATCTTGTCAATCGTAACACTAACGGTTCGCAATTGTTGTTAATTTAACTTTAAACAGCAAACAATATCATTTTATTTGTGTAAACGTTTCCTTAACTGATGAATTTATATTTGTACACACATAACCGTTATCACATTTTAAAAATAAACGACTTTGTATAAACGATTGTTTTTTTTAAATTAACTTATGTTAAAGAATAAAGCTAATTGCATGTTGTCTAAGCTAACATTCATAATTTTGAATGGTGACGATGTTTTATGTTGTTTTTGTTTATTTGTTTTTCGGATGTCACATACATGTCATGTAAGAGATTATAGTGTGTGTATAATTGAACATTATTTTCTTTCGTCTGATACCTTCAATAAACCATTGCCATATTTTTTCTTTGTAATGACTTTAAAACTGTTAATGTTTAAAGGTCAATCACTTAATTGTAAACGTGACTGCTCGATATTTGCTGAAAGTACGTGTCTGGTTATTGTTCAATATTTTAAACATACAATGTGCAGCCTGTGTACTATTTGTTGTAAATAGACCTTTCCAAAGATAAACAAGAGCTGTGTTTGTGAAACACAATGTCCCCTTCTGCGCTCTAAAGCCGAGTATTTGACCTTTGACCTTGAAGGATGACATTGACCTTGACCTTCCACCACTCATAATGTGCAGCTCCATGAGATACACATGCATGCTAAATATCAAGTTGCTATCTTCAATATTGCAAAAGTTATTACCAAGGTAAAAGTTTTGGGACAGAGTGACAGACAGAATGACAGACAGACAGGCCAAAAACAATATACCCCTGATCATTCGATCTGGGGGCATAAAAAATGCGTTTTAGCGCCATACCAATGCATTTTGGTTTAAGCGGGTATCAATGCGGGCAATCACGTGGTCTGATTCGATAAAAAAAATGGCCGCTGATGCCTCGCTAAGAGGCAGAAATTGGGCCTCAAACAGGTACATCTACCGTATTACTTACTTGTTTTTAATCGGATGACGCCTATCATAGGGCCAGCCGGAAGAGGTTTCAGCGAGTATCAACCGTTTTCCTCTGGTTGGTCTGAGTGTGGAGAATATTCATGGAATATTTCGCGATTTCCTGAACCGTCAATTGTCATTGAACACGGCAAAAATTAAAATCACTGTTTTCACACTAATTAGCACTGTTTAAGTACCAGTTGTTCATGTGGACGCATTTTGGTTGACAAAAAATGGATAACTCGATTGCTCATGGCGTTATTTTCAAGGTAAAGTTGAGTTTCGATTGGTTTTGACGATTGTTATTGAGCACGGACATGGTCCTTATACACGGACAACTTCTTGAACAACGCACATGTCAAGGAATACCGTTTTCTCCGCCCAATAAGTCTAAAACAACCTCGCATTGTCATGTTCTGGTACATGTAGCGATACATATCTAATGTAAAGGCACTGTAAATGTTAGTTTCGTATACGAAATTAGCTATCTGGATCATCAAAATTTTATTTTCAATAGGAATTTTATTGCTAGCCTGTTTCGGTGTAGCTGCTTTTTGTTTTGGCTTGCGAGTATTTGAAAATGTTGTTTTTCCTCCAGACAGTTTTATTAATATATTTGTTTGGATTGCTGTTTTTTGCTTAAAGAAATCCCTTCAGGATATTGGCCCCGTTTCATAAACGTTCGTACGCACGGTTTCTTTCGTAAGTATACTTACGCAGTTCGTAAGAAAATCCGAGCGTTTCATAAAAAAAAATACTTACGCAACCACCTGCTACGAATTCGTAAGTTCCTATGTAAAAGTTACGAATGGTCAATGGCTGTCGTAGCGTTCGCAAATATGCCCACCATAACAGAGTGAACGTACAGTATTCACAAATTTTACAATATAAAAGAAAACAACGATTTTTAGTGCATTTTCGACAAAAAAAGCATGTCTTTTCTCTTGAAAATAAAAAAAAAAACGGTAAATTGTTCTACATTTATCTTTATGAAGTACATTATAGAGAGCACAGTTGATTCCCTTGTTTACAAAATCGCGACGAGAACAACAAGGTCAAATGTAAACAAAGTTTAATGGATTGTTTATTTCTGCTTTGGTAAGACATATTTTCTGATTTAACAAATATTTTGTAAAAAGTAAGATTTTTATATTTCATATGTCGGGCAAATATACTACAATTCTGCTAAAAAAATGAAATTTTATCTTATTATTTGAGTAAAACATGATTATTTTCTTCATAAAATCATGCATGATCAAGAGAGCAACAGTCATTTTTTGTAATTTAATACAGTGTTTAAATTTGATTATGGATATTTGTTATTAAAGCAGTTTGTGTTTTAGGTGAACAAATACTCCATGAATCATCAGAGAAAGGACCTGAGTACTTGCACACATGCATCTTGGGTGAAAAAAGTGATGATAACTTGGGCAACAGATTTTTCATCTGCTTGTAAGAACTTATGTTTTGCATATAGTGACTGTTATAATTCTTACCCCTTTAAATGATTCTTTGTAACTCCGGTTTTACTAAAACATATGCATCGGAACACACCAAAAGTACAAATATTAACACTATTTAAAGTTTGAACGTTGAGTTTATTTTAATAAGAAGTTTTAATTAAGAATTTTGATGTGTAGGGAATCCATTTTAGACAAAGATTTCATAACATATCTAAATAAATAAAGAAAGAAACTTGTACATGCTAAAGTTTGGTGTATCCTGATGATTACCAGCCATAAGAGTTTCAACCATGACTGTCAGTTTTGTGTTATTCCAAATTATTTTAAGATAGATTTGTAGGATAACAGTACATTTTTGCACTGATACTTTGTTATGTTCATTTTTTATTTACAGAAATGTTGATGTGGAATCAGTCAAAGGATTTGCTGTAACTGTGTACGTCTCTTCACTATGTAGACATACCACCACTTGATAAAATCTGCAGAAAATGAACGTTTATGAAACGGGGCTTTCTTCAAGCAAACAACAGCAATCCCAAAAAAATATTAACTGTCTGGAGGAAAAACAACATTTTCAAATACTCGCAAGCCATAACAAAAAGCAGCTACACCGAAACAGGGCTAGCAATAAAATTCTATTGAACATAAAATTTTGATAATCCAGATAGCCAATGTCAGTGGACATAAAGCGCTACAGCGTGTTGGAGATTAAGATCACCATGTACTGTTTTATTAAAATGAAGAAAATCTGTGAATATTTATTCTAACAATGGAAATTCAAACCTGAAATATAAATTAGAAAACATTTTCATGTACATGCTGGAATTTTATTTGAAGTGTAAAATTTAAATAATTGAGAATAATTATTTTTAAACACAAATACAGTTTTAGTATAGTCCTAATTGTATAAACTTAAGAGAAAACAGTGTTTAAGTGATGTATTTAATTTAGTGTTTGACCTATTTAATACCTAAACTATGTTTTTTATGTTGATTGTAAGGGTAATCAAAATAACAATAAGCTGACTTTAAGGGACTTGTTCACAGATTTAGGCATTTTTTTAAGTATGTCAGTAGAAGCCTTAACTTGCTAGATTGTAACCTCAAAATATAATTTTTGAAGAGATAAAAACAACAGAAAAATATTAGTACCCATTGGGGTCCTTAAATTATTTTGCCTTTACCACTCGGCCATCCTGAATATTGTATTTAAGCATTTATTTTATACTTGATATATGTGATCCATGTGAAATAGCAAAATTTAACAGAAAGAACAGAATCATTAAAAAGGGAGGCGGAAAACTACAACGGGCGAGGCATGGTATAAGGGTGATAACCCAAAAAAAGGGTTAGGGTTAGGGGTCGGGTTAGGGTTAGGGTTGGGTTTAGGCTAACCCAAACCCTAACCCGACCCCTAACCCTAACCCTCTAACCCCCCCTTGCGCAATACCATACCATGCCTCACCCGTTGTAGTTTACCGCCTCCCACTCAAAATTATACAATCATTACTCTTTATAATTGTATCCATTACACATGATGATTAATCATAAAATAGCTGTATTTTCAGTCTACATGGCATTTTGCTCCCTGATTTACAGTATTCTTTTTTATTTTGTATCTGTGACTTAAATTTGGAAAATGGTCATTTTTACTATCTGTGCACAATTCCCTTTGATCTTTATTCTTAGTTTTGTGATCAATGGAATGCCTTTTATCATTTCAATATTAATGCAATTACGGGTAAGTACTTGTTAAACAATACGGTCGTACAGTTTGCAAAGCCCTCTTTATTGTATCTCAAATTGTGAAAAGCAATTCTGTGATTTTTATGTTTCCTACCATTTAATAACTTTTTTTGAGTTATAATGCCTTACTTACTATAAGTAAATGTAATTTGTGTAAGTTTTAAATGCATTTACTTGTTCAAATAAAAAAAAATATATGAAAATATACATTTGTTTGTGTTGTGTAGTAAATTTGCTTCCATGGCAACCAATTTATTTAAATGATACCATTGTTATTGTTCTACATTTAAAACACCAAATTAACTCAAAATATTCACAAGGATGTACTTATAAATTATGTCATAAATTATAAAACAATATAAATACACAAGTCATAATTAAAGAGATTGTTTTTTTAATAAACTGAATTTAGTAATTTTTATTTTTTTTTCTGAAAATAATGACTATTTCCAAAAATATTTCAGTCATGATGTTGGTAAAGCAATCTATGCATGTTAACTAAAGTTCCATTTTAATAGAGAACAAAATATATATTTACCTACTTTAAGATGCATGCAGTTGGCAAAAAAAGTTGATCTGAATCAAACACAACTTTCATTGAACAATGAAAATTATCACAGAAAATCAAAATAGTGTTTCTGCTTAGATATCAACTAATAACTAAAAATATATTATTGTAGTTCATTTGAAACATGATGATTTCAAGCCTTTATAAATATGGTAAAATGATGTTGAGTTGAGATAGCATAATTTGGATCTACCACCACTGGATAAAATCTGCAGAGAACGAACGTTTATGAAACGGGGCCAATATCCTGAAGGGATTTCTTCAAGCAAAAAACAGCAATCCCCAAAAAATATTAATACAACTGTCCGGAGGAAAAACAACATTTTCAAATACTCGCAAGCCATAACAAAAAGCAGCTACACCGAAACAGGGCTGGCAATAAATTCATAATGAAAATAAAATTTTGATGATCCAGATAAATTTCGTTTACGAAACTAACATTTACAGTGCCTTTACATTAGATATATATCGCTACATGTACCAGAACATGCCAATGCGAGGTTGTTTTAGACTTATTTGGCGGAGAAAACGGTATTCCTTGACATGTGCGTTGTTCAAGAAGTTGTCTGTGTATAAGGACCATGTCCGTGCTCAATATCAATCGTCAAAACCAATCGAAACTCAACTTTACCTTGAAAATAACGTCATGAGCAATCGAGTTATCGATTTTTTGTCAACCAAAATGCGTCCACATGAACAACTGGTACTTAAACAGTGCTAATTAGTGTAAAAACAGTGATTTTAATTTTGCCGTGTTCAATGACATTTGACGGCTCAGGAAATCGCGAAATATTCCATGAATATTCTCCACACTCAGACCAACCAGAGGAAAACGGTTGATACACGCTGAAACCTTCTCCGGCTGGCCATATGATAGGCGTCATCCGATTAAAAACAAGTAAGTAATAAGGTAGATGTACATGTTTGAAGTCTCAATTTCTGCCTCTTAGCGAGGCATCGGCGGCCATTTTTTATCGAATCTGACCACGTGATTCCCCGCGTTGGGGTATATAAGATCTTAGAAAGTTTGTTTGCTCAAAATTGATACAAAGTTGATGTATGCAAAACTACAATAAACGTATGAACAAGTAGAACCAGAGCATCAACGAAGTTTTGTACAATTGCAAATTATATTCTACTGTACATTCGAAAACTCATTCATGTATAAAAGACCTGTATACACCGTTGGGGGGAATCCCCACTTATCTGTGAGATTTGATCATTCGACACATAAACACCATTTTTTTAGGTTTTCAGAAAATGCGACTAAATGCTTCGGTATCGGCGTAAATTTGTCGAGAATGCATGTCATCGAAGTAAACAGCATGTTATTTATTGCACCATTTAAACATAGTTAATTGAATCAATTTCACATTATTTCTCGTTTATTTACATTGTTTTTAAGATTGCGACCACTGTACACTCCACATATGACTAAATCTTGATAAAGGCCCAGTCTCACTATCACATTTTGCGACGCCGGTGGAGCCCCGGTGCGTGATCCGGGGTCTACCGGGATGAACCGGGGCTCCATCTGGGACGTCCGGGATGAACCGGGGACAACCGGGGCTCCACCGGCAAACTTTTAAAATGTTTAATACCTCCGGGATGAACCGGGGCTCCACCGGCTTGTTATGTCACCGGAGCTCTGCCGGGACGCCACCAGCTTTCACCAGGGCTCCACCGGGACGCTACCGGCTACGACCGGGACTCGACCGGGCACTACCGGCTACGACCGGGACTCACCGGGGCGTCACCGGGATAAACCGTAGCTCTACCGGGGCTGACCGGGACTCTGACGGGATGTAAACCGGAGCAGCACCGGGAATATATGTAACCGCGTTAAAAAAAATAACCATCGATCATTCCGGTAGTCGCCGGTCGACCGGCTCTATCAAACCGGGATGAACCGGGGCTACACCGGCAATAGTGAGACTTGGGCTTAAAACTTGATCACAATATCTAGACCGAGTTCTTATCTGGTACGTTCATAAAAATCAAGGACACCAAGCTACATCTTACAGCTACATCTTACAATCACCTTATAACCACTCTATATGCCACATTAATGACTCAATCTTGATCAAACTTGGTTAGAATGTAAATCTTGACAATATTTCGGACGAGTTTGAACTCGTGTCACTTGCGTCCAAACACTAGGTTTCCATGTAAAATCTTAGAAAAAACCTTGTTACCACTCTAGAAGAAACATTCATGACTTAATCTTAATAAAACATGATCAGAAACATTTAATTGACAATACATAGGCCAAGCTTGAATCTGGATCAAGTAGGTTCAAAAACTAGTTCAAGTCTTTGACAGTTGGTGTACCTTGAACCCATGTGACCGCTTCAGGGCCATCATGTCCCTTTCGTTGTTTATAGCCTTGAAATAAAATGTGTCATCATTTTGCGTTAATTTTATTTAAAAACGGGATTGAACATGTTTAATTTATTCATAAACGCTAGCATTAATTAACATACATGTCATCAGCGTGATAAATTATATTTTACATAATGCAATACATAAACCATTCTAAAACCAGATCCAAGGAAAAATAAAGGAAAATCTAAAAATGCAGGTGATAATGTCCGACGATTTTTATCAGCATCGCCATACATTCGATAATTGTTTGCTAACGTTGTAATGACCCATTGGGTCATGAATCAAGAGATAAATAGATTCGCCGCAGGTTGTTGTTATGTATTTTGAGACATGAGTCTATTTCATGTTTAAGTATTTCAAGATTGGATAAAAAACATATATTTTATTTCAATGAATACAGTAGTAGAATACGTTTACAAGTAAAATTCTGGTGGCGAATACATGCTATTTCCTTAAAACATACTGCATCAAGTAACATGTTTCTTTTCATATTTTGATAATTTCATATACATATAAGTTTGTTCATCTTTTTTGTGATACATTATTACTTTGTTTCGCATTTTAGACCGCTAAACATAAGATGTGTGGTTTTCATTCCTTTGTAATTAAAACGTGTTTTGTACTTCGTTGTCCGTATACGCTATTAAGTTTGAGAACAGACCGCGCACGTGATGAGTTTATTTCCGTCGTACGGTGGGCACTTTAGTGCACCGCACCCAGCCTTCACAAAATACAGCAAGGCTCCATCCTGGTCGCCAGAATCGCTGCCTCCCGCAACCGTTGCTCCTGAATCCACGCAGATAAATTCTTTGCTGCCTGCGTAAGTGTGATACTCTGTCATCAGGTAACCGTGGTACTCAAGTTTCCATCCGTCATAGCAAACATTTCTTCCTATGATCATCATGGTCGATCCTCTGGATTTACACGCTGCACAAGGAACCTCGTTGTCATGGAGATGCGTCCAGATATTTGCCGAATTTGTCTGATATTCTGCACCATATATCCATGCCTCGTAAGACGCCGTTGGATTTCCGTTAGCCCAGATTGGTTCCTTGGTTAGACACAGATAGTTAACGCCACTTCCTGTGTGTGTATAGTGAGCACCTGCCACAAATCCGTCATAGATGAACGAAGCCCCTGTAGGACATGAATCTCGGCCCCAAAGTGTATACACGGATCCAACTTGTTCTTTCATTCCCACCGTAAGTTGGGTAGTGTCTGCAATTCAGAATATTACGTTAAATGTCAGCCCAACATATTAATTATTATATTTGTTTTAATTACGTCCGTTTTGTTCTCAATTGGTAACGATTTGTTTGCACAAAAATAATAAAACATCAAACACAAAACCATCACAATTACAGTAGAAGTTTATTCCGATATATTGTATTAATTTAGTCAAAATCACCACTTTTGATTTTTCTACTGACATTCATTCATAACTACAATTTTAAAATATATTTAAAGAGACCAATAATAAAAGAAGTAAAAAGTAGATATCGCCGTATCATTATCACAATGCTAACATTAATAAAACTCAAAACATTATATGATATCAATATAATACTAAAATGATATATCAGCTTTATAAGTACAAGTACCATTTTAATTAACATGAGCTTTCACGTACCGTCCAATTTTAGGACCGACTCCGAAACTCTGTCAAGTCGTTGCTGTATGCGCTCCACGTTAAACTCCATCCGGACCATCTTTTCAAGGAGTTGTTCATCGTAATGAAACCGGGAGCACTCTGGTTCCCGGTCAGCCCTGCACTTTGCTGACTCTATCCACCGCGAAACAACGTAAAATAAGCCAATGATGATCATTATACCAAATAAAAAGTTATCCATCTCGTTCGAAAATTTGAAGTTTGAGTTTCTTCCGTTGCGTGTTCGGAATTGTGTGGGGAGATGTACGCGAAGCCGAATAAATGTATGCAATCATTATATAGTTGATGGAGGTTGGTGGAACGTGGCGCTTTACACTTACGCACCACTTAATTGAAAAGTGTTCTACTTGAAAAAATGCTAATTTGTTTGCAATTTTCATCGAAAAACAAAGTGAGTATTTATATCATAAGTGACTATTAAAGTACGTTAACAAATACGGGTTTGGTTTCTTCCTCATATACCACTTGAATTGCGTATGCTTATTAATTGATCTCATACAAGCCAAGTCGTTCGCAAAATAATGCCTTAAAAAGCTCGAGTTATAAGCAACTCGTTTATATTGAAATATGCATCGTGGACATGTCAGTCCTAAACCAAAAACCAAGGTATCGTATGTAATAGCAATTCTTCGCTGCGTTCGTGCTTCTCCGTGTTACCTTTTTTGAAACAACACAGTCGCATTACATTTAACTCACCCTAGGGTGCTTAACATTTAAAAACCTAAATAGGCAATGATGTACGTTTAACAAGAAGTGCTTAAATAAGGAGTGTTATGTGGAATGGTACATGCAATATGAAGCGACAAAATTGCAAATATTAGCTATCAGTACAACAGTTTCATATTATTAATGTAATTCAGATACATTGCTTTCACAAGTTTTAACTTTTATTTTTTTGCAATGTTGCCTTATTTAAATAAACATGTATGTTTTATTTTCCAATTAATTTGTTTTCTGATTTAAACTTTTATGATTCATTGCATTAAATAAAAAATATAAGTAAAACGATTGTTACCGTTTACACGCTCTTAATTTCATGAAATATGTTATGAACCTATATAATCTGGATCAAAACAGTCTTATCATATTCCTATATGTATTTAATTGCGACGAAGATAAATATAAAACAAAATCGTGTTCATGAGAAAAATTACTGTTTATGTCCTCTGTAATGAATGCATAGCCTTAATGATCAAATGGTATAATATCTGATTGTAGACGTTCAAAACAAACACAATCATCGTCGGGTTTAAAAGACTGAATAGCTTTCAGTGGCTTATACACGTGCCAAAGTACACATCTTTATTCACAAAATACCGTGTATAGTCTTATCAACAGTAGTAATGTGATTGTTAGGAAAGGTTCTACAATAAACGAAGATACCCCCAATACATCGTCCGCATTGTTTTGTTTACGACTTTTGTCCGAATAGATGGTAACTCAAAATTCCACTTAGTTCTGGATCATTTGTATTGTCACTCGCTATCCATGTTTCACTTAAAAACACAACGTCGTACTTAAACTGTTTAAATATTATAAAAAGCTATCGTCTCTTAATTTTCTCCAGAATGCAAACTATGTTTCAAGCAACTTCATTCCGCGACTGCCTCTGAAACCGATGGTTGCTTGGTCTGCAGGGGCGAAGATCTTTTCTGACGAATTAAACGTCTTGGACGGAATGTTTGTCACTGCGAATTATATCGTCGAGCGGTTTTCTGACCCCTTATACTTCTTTAGTTACGTCGATCGCCGAGGCTCGTTTCCTTTAAAAGGGTCAAACGACGTCTTTCGAACTTGTTTCAGCTGGTTGCTTAAGTGAAAATTGACCAGAATCAGATATACGGAGAGTGCAACAGTCTGTTATAATTGTTTGGTGATGTCTTGCATGTGTTTGCAATTTGCTTTCATTTCTTGTTTCTTAGCATGGATAAAAAGTTGAACTTATAACATCAGAATTTAACCGTAAAGCTCCTTATGAAAGTGGTCAGGGTTCAGATTTATAGAGGATCATTATTGCATCGTCGCAATCAAACCCATATAATAATCTTCGAAGATTGTATGGAAGCTTATTAATTGGGGTTCATTACGTTTCTCATGCAATCAGAAGCTTATCAGCACTCAAATTGTGTTGACAGGACTGAGACTGATAGAGGTCCGTTTACTTCTATTATAAGCAAGATGTGAACGTTTTCCGGAAAAAAGATTGATATGGGTTCATTAGTTCTCCAACGCAATTGAACCCGTATAGTTTAGCGCTTATTAAATGGTGTCCATCACCTATAATACCCGAATTTAACAGTATAAGCAAAATGTGAACGTTTTCCAGAAGAAGATTTACCTGTGGTAATCAGTTCTAGTATACAATTAAACCCGTATACAAACATGCGAATATTGTTCGTAAACAGTTAAACTGAAGTTTATAAGTTTCTAGTATGTGATGCAATACAGAGCGTATAAACACGCTCAGTGCGTTTACTCGACGCAAAAATTGAAAGGGTATCAATAGACCTTTAATGCTATTAAAACCGTATACGCAACTGTGAAGATTTTCAAAGCGTGTGCGTGAGATCTATTATTATATTGTATCTATCAATCCACGAGACTTTGTTCCCAACGAATGTCAGTTTTCAGCAGAATCGAATTAGTATTAAAATGTGTTCTTGATATTGTTGCATGATGATATCTTCAATGTAAACATTCGCTCGCGAGACTTGTAAATCACACAGCGAAAAGCAATGACATCAAACGATTGCTGTCAAAATATACAAGGTACTGCATTAACAAAAACACTCGCTTCTGGTCAATCTACTAGATGGTTTCAATTTTTTCCCCCAAAAGTGTTGAAGCCAATCTCAATGAGGTAGCGCTAAGAACAGGAGGTGACGCTTATGCAAGATTTGTGATTTGATAGTCTTAACACAATATTGCCATCATATGACTTAAATTTGGTAGATAGTGTTTCTCTTTTTCCTATGAGTATATATTCTTCAGCGTAAACACGTAATCCCAATTCTACACAGAACATACACATGTTCTATTAAAATTTATTATGGACCAAATTGAACTCAGAATAAAAGGTCAGCATCTTGAATAAAATAGCCTTTACGTTATATACCCAAAATGTGTTTTGCAAGCAAAGCGTCGTCTTTTTATGATGATCACTTCTGCCAATGTATTTCTAGATCCCATAATGTACAACCAAGTATGAGCCGGACAACACAATGAAACCCTACGACGCACATGTACACACACATACGCACATACGCGGGCAGAGGTGACATTGCCATTCCATCACTATCATGCCGGAATATAAACAAGTGTGGCTGACTTTTTTTTTGGCGATGTTTGTGGAAATCAAGAGCATAATTGTTTGGCCTAACTTATATTTCTTTATGAAACAACTGTTCTTTCGATTGAATGAATATGCGTAAGTGACATTTGTGCTCTGTTTGATTAATTATATATATGGGCACTGACACGAATAGGGCCTACAATCTAGCGTTTTAACGTCTTTATTCTGCAAAGCCACATATTGAAATAGTTAAACAAAATATTATGTTGTTAAACAATATTTCATTACATAAAATGAACTGAAATGTAATCGTTCACATAAACAAGTTGCAATAACCCTGATTTTTCTCAACAATTATTTCAACTGAACATCTATAAGACCTCCACGAGTAATTTTGACGTCCCGATGTTTGATGGCCCGAAGTTATAAGTAGGAAAAATCACAAATAACGTTGACGGCATTATAAGAGTATCTGCTTGTCAAGCCAAATCCTGGGTTGATTTATACATATTTTATGGACTGCGTTTGATGATTATTATGTTGTTGTATAAATGTAATGCTAATCATTTGTACAATATAAGCTTTTAACATTGGGCGTATTAAGGTTAAGGACACGGAAGCGGATTACGAACAGGGATGTCAAACGCACGTTCACAGAAACGCCGAAAGTTGTATTACCGTTTATTTGTTTAGTTTGCAAAGACTTGAGTTGAAATCCATCAAGGCAGTACTGGCAAACTACTTGTTTTGATTGATCGCATGTCAAAACATATGTCTTATAAAATTTACATACATTATACATTGAATGAATAGTATTTGGTCATATTTCCGGAGTATGATTTACACCGAACAAGTATAATATAAACGTGTCCGTATACGTTATTTAGTATGAGAACAGACCACACAAGTGATAAGTTTATTTCCGTCGTAAGGAAAACACCACAGTGCCTTGCACACAACCTTCACAAAGTACAGCAAGTCTCCATCCTGGTTGTCAGCATTGCTCCATTGTGCAACCGTCGCCTCTGAATCCACGCAGATAAATTCTTTGCTGCCGGCATGACCGTGATACATTGTCATCAGGAAGCCGTGGTACTCAAGTTTCCATCCGCCATAGCAAACATTCCTTCCTGGGATCATCATTGTTGGTCCTCGGGATTCACACGCTGCACAAGGAACCTCGTGGTCATTGAGATGCTTCCAGAGATTTGCTGATCCGGTCTCGTATTCTGCAAAATTTATTAAACCAACGCTAGACGCCGCTGGATTTCCTTTAGCCCAAATTGGTTCCTTAGGTAGACACAGATAGTTCACGCCACTTCCTGTGTATGTATGGCTAGCACCTGCCACATATCCATCATAGATGAACAGAGGCCCTGTAGGACACGAATCTCGGCCCCAACGTGTATACACTGATCCAGCATGTTCTTTCACTCCCTCCGTAAGTTCGGTACTTTCTGCAATACATAGAACATTACGTTCCAAGGCCATCCAAACATATTAAAGCTAAAATCAGTGTAAATCGTATTCTAGATTTTAAGAACAGCCCTTATTTTTAAGCCAGTAATTTCAATAGCATTTTTAGTGCAATCCGTGTTGTTCTAAATTGTGAACGAATGGATTGCCTAAAATAAATAATAAAACATCAAAAATAGAACCACCACAATTCTACGTGTATTTTATTTCGATATATTGTATTAACTCAGTGAAAATCACCTATATTGATTGTTGTATATACATTTATTTTCAAATTAAATGTTAAATTTATATTTAAAGAGAAAAATGTTGTTACAAGAAACATGTAAATATCACAATGCCATTATCACGTTGATAACATTAATACAACTAAAGACAGTATATGATATCGATATAATACTTTAATGTTATCAGCTTGTGAGTACGAGTGACATTTTATATATAGGCTGTTTTCACATACCGTCCAATTTTCCGACTGACTCCGAAACGCTGTCAAGTCTTTGCTGTATGCGCTCCACGTTAAACTCCATCCGGACCATCTTTTCAAGGAGTTGTTAATCGTAATTAAACCGGGAGCACTCTGGTTCCCGGTCAGCCCTGCAAGCCACTGATTGTAAGTACAGAAACACCAAGACATACACTGCGCTGGTAACAAACATTTCCAGAATGGAAAGCTTTGTTGTATAACGGGTGTATTTATGGGTATCTGTTATATATAGTAGATATCCTGCAAGTCTTGGCATCTTCAGAAAATTAAATAGTGGAAATAAATTACAGATAAACACGTCAAATCCATTTGGCACAGGTATACAATTGAATCATTGTTCCATGGATTTTCAATATGGTAGTGACACCTATAAACTAATCTGGATGTGTTCACATATTTTCGAGATATCACAATCTCTTGGTGATTTTATTTAACTGTGCAATTTCTGATACTGGTTTCAACAGATTAAATGGGGTCCGTCACGTATAAAACCCGATTTTAACCGTATTAGCAAGATGTGAACGTTGTCAGGAAGAAGATTTATATGGGTTCATCAGTTCTAGTACACAATTAAACACGTATAAAAAAAACTGTGATTATTTTATGTACACAGTTACACAGCAGTTCATTAGTTATGTGATGCAATAAAGAGCGTGTTAGTGCATTTACCCGACACAAACATTCATAGGGTTTCATTAGACCTTTAATGTTATTAAAACCGTATACGGCACTGTGAAGATTTTCAGTACTCGGATGAGTACTGGTGCAGTACGTAAATCTGGACAGTAAATAAATCCGGACACCTGTAACAAAAAACGTGTGCATGATCGAAATATAAAATTATATTGTATCTATCAATTGACGAAACTTTGTTCGCAACGAATGTAAGTTTTCAGCAGAATCAAATAAGTATTTAAATATTTACTTGCTCTTGTTGCATGATGATATATGCAATGTAATCATTCGCACGCATGACTTGTAAAACACAGCAAAATGCAATGACATCAAACGATTGCTTCCAAAATATACAAGGTATTGCATTAACAAAAACACTCGCTTTTGGTCAATCTACTAGATAGTTTTGCATTTTTTTTCTTCCAAAAGTGTTGAAGCCGATCTCAATGAGGCAGCGCTAAGAACAGGAGGTGGCGCTAATGCACGATTTATGATTTTACAGTCTTATCACAATATTGCAATCACATGACTTTAATTTGGTAGATACTGTTCCTTTCTTCATATGAGTTTTTATTCTTCAGCGTAAACACGTCATCCCAATTTTACACAGAACATATACACATGTTCTTTTTAAATATGTTATGGACCAACTCAAAAGGTAAGCAACCTGAATAAAACAGCCTGTACGTTATAAACCCCAAATGTGTTTTTTTTAAGATGATCACTTCTGCCGATGTATTTCTAAATCTCATAATGTACAACAAAGCATGAGCCGGACACAAAATGTATCCCCCCCCCCTACGACGCATATACACACACGCGGACAGGGGTGACATTGCTCCTCCGCCATTATCACGGCTGGACATTAACAACTGTGACCGACCTATATCTTGGCTATGTTTGTGGAAACATAGAGCATAATTGTTTGACCTAACTGATATTTCTTTATAAAACAATTTTGTTCACATGAGTGATTGAATATGTGTCAGTGAAATTTGCGCTCTGTGTGATTAATTATAGACATGGGCGCTGACACGAATAGGGCTAAAACTGTAGCGTTTTAACGTATTTATTCTGCTTAACCACATGTTGGAAGAGTTACAAAACATTATGTAGTAAAACAATAGTTCATTAAATAGAATGAACAGAATTATAATCGTTCACATTAACAAGTTCTAATTATTATTTCAACTCAACATCTATAAGGTTTCCATAAGAAATGTTGACGTCCCGATTTTTGATGGCCCAAATTTATAAGTTTATAAAATCACAAATAACGTTGACGGCATAATTAGAGCATGCTTGTCAATCCAAACCCTGGGTTGAAATTCCGTCAGTGATCACACTTTTTCTTTTGTTGGGTTGTTTGGAACGTATTTCTAAAATTACTTCGTGTATTGAAGGCTTTTAGAAATACATGTATATCGATACACGGAACAACAAACAAAGAGTAATAGTACTTGTTACCTACGAATTCGTTGAATCTTCTTTAATTTCTGTGGTGAATACAAATTTAACTGGATTTATGGACTGCATTTGATGATAATTATGTTGTGTATACATGTAATGATAATCATCTGTTCAGAAGAAGCTTTTCACATGGGGCTTATTAAGGTTAAGGACACAGAAACGGATGACGAACAGGGATGTCAAACGCACCTTCACAGAAACGCAGAAAGTTGTATGATTGATTTATTGTATATCCTTTTATTATTTTACTTTGCAAAAACTAATGTTGAAATCCATCAAGGCAGTACTTGCAAACTATGTGTTTTGATTCTTCATATGTCAAAACGTACGCGACTCGAAATGCACGCGACTCATATAATAGATTTGACAATTTAAGCAGTCAACACACAAGTGTAAATCCTTTGAATATATAAAACGTAGAAACGATGGTATTACATATGTCAGATTATTAAAGTTTGAAATGTGCATTCGCGCCACCTCATGTCCTTGGCGCCAACCCCTTGACATTGGCTCTATCTATTTTGGAAACAATTTCTTTCCGCTTTTATGGAATTTTGAGAACCACGTGGTCTAATCACGCAGCGATTGACCAATACAATTACAACAAAAATGCCACGTCATGGAAAAAACTCAAGCATTCACTGACAGATGTGAGTCTTTTGACTACATGTGACCACTATACCATGCTGCAGAATGGATTGCAACGTAGGCCCATAAGTCGAGAGCAACACGCCAATAGAGCCGGACAGAAAAAGTAAGGACAAGACCGAACATCGTATCTGAAAGTGAGCTTTACTTATTTTGGAAAGTCATTTATCTTTTATGCTAATTATGAAATTCAGTAGTACTTGGTAAGTTGTTGATATTTAACGCGGTTCGTGTCAAATTATCCCGAACAGGTATTCTCTGTATTCCAATGGATACGTCAGAGTATGATGTCAGGATTGCAAGTGATTCATCCAATTGCAATATCGTGACCAACTGCGTCAAAAATACTGACTTTTATTAAATGTTAATTCTTACAAATAGTATTTTCCAATCGCAAACGCTTCATATCTTTATAATGTGATATAAGACATACATGAATTGTTGGTTTTGGTTTCAAGGTTAAGTATAATGAACAGTTCCATTTTTACTTTCTGATGGCTAGTGGCAATATTCATTTACAAGTAAAACACTAGCGGTGGATAACTGTTTATAACTAAGCAACTGTTAGAGAAATAAATGTGTTTATATCCATATATGTATTGTTAAATTTAGGAACATTATAAATTTAATGAAACGTATTTGGCGATATTTTCCGATTATCATTTTCAGATTGGAACGAACAAGTATAATATAAACGTGTTTGTAACCACGTTGTCCGTATACGTTATTTAGTTTGAGAACAGACCGCGCATGTGATGAGTTTATTTTCGTCGTACGGTAGACACTTCAATGCACCGCACCCAGCCTTCACAAAGTACAACAAGGCCCCATTCTGGTTACCAGAGTCGCTTCCCTATGCAACCGTCGCCTCTGAATCCACGCAGAGAAATTCTTTGCTGTCTGCGTGACCGTAATACGATGTCATCAAGTATCCATGGTACTCAAGTTTCCATCCGTCATAGCAAACATTTCTTCCTGGGATCATCAGGGCCGGTCCTCTGGATTTACACGCTGCACAAGGAACCTCATTTTCATTAAGATGCTTCCATATATTTGCAGATCCGGTCTCGTATTCTGTATCATATATTAAACCAACGGTGGATGCCGTTGGATTTCCGTTAGACCAGATTGGTTCCTTTGGTAGACACAGATAGTTCACGCCACTTCCTGTATGTGAATAGTAAAACCTGCCACAAATCCGTCATAGATGAACGAAGCCCCTGTAGGACACGAATCTCGGCCCCAACGTGTATACACGTCGCCAACACGATCGTTCACTCCCTCCGTTAGTTTGGTACTCTCTGCAATACACAGAACATTTCGTTCAAGGTAATAAAAATATTAAAGCTAAAACCAATTATCCATTAAACATAATCCTTGTGCGTTTAAAGAACAACCTGTATTTTGAGCCAGTATTTTCAATAGTCGTTTAGTAACGTCCGTTTTGTTCTGAATTGTTAACGATCAATGTGTTTGCCCAAAATAATTAACACAATATCAAACATAAAACCATCACAATTACGCTAGTATTTTTTTCCCCAATAATATTGTATTAATTGAGTCAAAATCACCGCTTCTGATTTTGTACTGACATTTATTGATCAATACAATTTTAAAATATATTTAAAGACACAAATTACATAACAGGCAATATCGAAATATCACCATAAAATTATCACAGTGATACCATTAATAAAACTCAAGACATTATATGATATGTATATAATACTTTAATCATAAATCAGCTATATTAGTACGAGTATCATATAACTTATGAGCTTTTTTTCGCATACCGTCTAATTTCACGACTAACTTCGCAATGCCTTCAGGTCGTTGCTGTATGCGCTCTTCGTTAAACTCCATCCGGACCATTTTTTCAAGGAGTTGTTCATCGTAGAGAAACCGGGAACACGCTGATTCCCGGTCAGCCCTGCAAGCCACTGAATGTAGGCGAAGAAACACCACGACACAAACTCCGTTGGTAACAAACATTTTCAGAATGGAAAACTTTGTCGTACCGGCGTCTTTATGGGTATCTGTTATACACAGGAGATATCCAGCTAAGACGTCTTGGCATCTTCAGGAAATGAAATGGTGGGAAAAAGACAATAAAACACGCCAATAACCATTTGGCTGGGAATATATAATTAATTAATTCGTCCACATATTAACAATGCGGTAGTTGCTCCTGTAAATTTATCTGAATGTTCAGACACATGGCCGAAATAAAACAATCTCTTGGTGATTTATTTTAATCGGGAATTGCTGATACTAGTTTTATTTCGTTTCATCAATTATTTTCGTCTATCGTTTCTATTTCAACATTTTAAATTGTAAGGCGGCAATATACGTTAATGTCTCGATCCGAAAAATAAGCAACAATAACAAGAAGTTAAAATGTTATAACAATTCTTTACGAGAAATAAAAGACGGATATATATATATGTTCGATCATATATTGTGAGAACTAAAAATTCATGTCTTCAGCGCGTACATAGTTTGCGAGGTGTCATGCGCAAAAAAGCAACGTTATAACGCTGTCTTGGAGACACTGCATTGTTGTGTCATTACAAATCTTCATGGAAATTTATTACAGTTCTCTATTCCTCAATGTTGACCTAACTGCGATGAAACTTATATCAAATATCTTGACCTTATTTAGGCGAAGTTAAAAACTGGGTCAATAAAAGTCGAAAGCCATGTAACCAGGGCAAATCTTTTTTAATTGTTTAATAATTCTTAGCTGCTGCGCTAAAAAAACATCGATCTGGCTAACACGAAAATACATTGCAGACATGCATACTTCGGTTTGACAGTCATTCACACTGTAATTAAACATCTCATACAATGAAAATTAAACTAAGTTAACACTAATTAACATACATTACCCTCCAAATCCAATCCGTTGCGAGGATGAGCTTTCCAACTTTTATTTGACCCATAAATATTTGTACACAAAGATGTGATCTCATTGGTTAATAACGGAGGTTTGGCTTTCCTGTCTACTGTGTGAAACATGATTTTATCGCAACAAATTGGATTTGGAGTTATATTTATGTTAGAAAGTAGAATGTTTGCTAACATTGTAATGACCCATTTAGTTATATGAAGAAGGTGATTAATAGATTCGTTGCAGTTGGTTGTGCACTAGTTCACATGCGGCAATTTTTTGTTTTATTATTTCAATGTTTAATACTTATATTTTTGTGCAATAGGTAAAGTGGTAAAATACGTTTACAAGAAAAAAAAATGCGGCGAATAAATACTATTGCTTTAAACCTGCTGCATCGATTAACATGTTTCCATCATATTAAGATAATACATTTCATATATATATGAGTTTATTTATCTTTGTGTAATACCTAATAACTTCTATAAGAACGCTCAATGTAAGTTATGTGTGTGTTCATTCCTTTGTAGTTCGTCTTCGTTGTTGAATGCAGGAACAGACCGTGCATGTTATTCTTTTTTAACCGTCGTACAGATGAAATGTTGTTATGAGATGTGAGAAATACATCATTTGTTTGTCTTGGTTTCAAGCTCATATATAACGTGAACATTCATATTTTTCCTTTTATTATGTATGGTGACATGATTCATTTACAATGAAAAGACTCGCAGTGGAAAACTGTTCATTCAAAGGAATTTGTAACGCTAATAAACGTATTAATGTTCATATATTTATTGTGAAATTGACGACATATATATTTGGTGGTAATTTCCGAATATGATTTACAACAAACACAAATAATAAAAACGTGTTTATACTATGTTGGCGGTATACGTTATTTAGTATGAAAACATACCTCACACGTGATGAGTTTATTTCCGTCGTAAGGCGGACACTTCAGTGAACAGCACTCAGCCTTCACAAAATACAACAAGGCTCCATCCTGGCTTCCAGAATTGCTCCTTCCCGCAACCGTTGCCGCTGAATCCACGCAGATAAATTCTTTGCTGCCGGCGTGACCGTGATACGATGTCATCAAGTATCCGTGGTACTCAAGTTTCCTTCTGTCGTAGCAAACATTTCTTCCTGTGATCATCACGGTCGGTCCTCCGGATTTACACGCTGCACAAGGAACCTCGTTGTCATTGAGATGCGTTAAGATATTTGCCGAATCTGTCTCATATTATGCACAATAGATCAAACCAACGTTAGATGCCGTTGGATTTCCGTTAGCCTAGATTGGTTCCTTGGGCAAACAAAGATAGTTCACGCCACTTCCTGTATGTGACCAATAAGAACCTGCCACACATCCGTCATAGATGAATGTAGCCTCTGTAGGACACGAATCTCGACCCCAACGTGTATACACGGATCCAACTCGATTTTTCACTCCATCCGTAAGTTTGGCACCGTCTACAATATATAGAACATTACGTTCAAGGTCATCCAAAATATATATTAAAGCTATATGTGTATATCGTATGCTTAATTTAATCCTGGTCCTTTTTCGTTTTAAGAACAACCATAATTTTTAGGCCAGAAGTCATTTTAGTAACGTCCGTTTTGCTCTAAATTTTTTAAAGATCAATGTTTGCCTTAAATAAATAACAAAATATCAAACATAGAAGTATTACAATTGCACGAGTAAAATGTTCTTATTTATTGTATTAATTCAGTCAAAACACCTCTTTTGATTTTTGTACTGATATTTATTTATAAACTATTTTTCTGTAAATAATTAAAAATACATGAAATGTTACAAGAAAAATGTAAATACTACCGTATCATTAAAACTTTGATAACATTAATAAAACCCATTATATGATATCGATACAATACTTTAATGATATTTCAGCTATATGAGAACGCGTACCATTTTACACATTAGCTGTTTTCACATACCGTCCAATTTCACGAGCGACTCCGAAACGCTGTCAAGTCGTTGCTGTATGCGCTCCACGTTAAACTCCATCCGGACCATCTTTTCAAGGAGCTGTTCATCGTAATGAAACCGGGAGCACGCTGGTTCCCGGTAAGCCCTTCACTTTACTGACCCTTTTGCCACAACGAAACAACATAAAATAAGCCAATGATTTTCAGTATACCAAATTAAAAGTTATCCATCTCGTTCAAAAATGTGAAGCTTGAGTTTCTTCCGTTGCGTTGACGGAATTATGTGGGGAGTAAGGGTATCACGTTTACAGATTTCTCTAAACGTTTAAACGAAATGAAATAAGCGAAACGTTACCATTTAAACGGTGTCCCTATGTCCGTTTTAAAAGCATCAGTACCATCGCATTTCCAAACTGAAAGTAGTAATTATTTCCGGAAGTTATATTCAGTGCATATCCCATTCGCGCAAAGGCGTCTTATTAAAACCATAAACTATTTTAAACCATACCATCCGTATAACCTTATGTGTATTCGTCATTGTCTAAACACAGTTTAAAGAACGTCGAAAATAATGTAATATCGACGAAAAATACTGTATCCGAAAACGACTCTCCGAAAAAATGTACGTATTTTGCACATGAAATACAATGTGCATATCGTTTGACTGAAGAAAATGAAAAACAAGTTAACTAGCAAAAACGCAATCAATATATAATTTGGTTAAAATATTGCTTTTCAACATGCTACCGCAGAGCTTTACTCTGCTAATCAACCACTTAAACTATTTCAAGATGGCGGCATATGCACGGTTTCGTTGCCCTAGTTGTAAGATTTTCGGAAAGTAGCGAAGATTTTTAGTTTCCGTTCATGTTCGTGCCATCCGCTTACAAATAAGAAATAAATTACTGCCGAATTCGGTAGTGCCTGGGTTTACCGAAAGTACCCGGATTTTGCAGTTTGTAATCGATATACTTCGTACGGCTAGTCGGCTACTTTATTTGCACCCCAATATTTATTATATTGATATTGACTGTCGTTGAAACGTTTACTTTTTTGTAAACGTTTTTGAGCAAAACACGAAACGCGACCGTTTAAACGTTTAAACGTGATACCCTTAATAAGAAGTGTTATTTGGAATGTTACTTGCAATATGGAACGACAAAATCGCAATTATAAGCAATATGTACAACAGTTTCATATTTTATAATGTAATTCAGATACATTGCTTCCACAAGTTTTAACATTACTTTTATTGCAACGTTTTTCATGTTTTCTTCCCTTATTAATGTTTTTTTTTTCAATCATTTTTTTCTGATTGAAATTTTATTTAGGCTTAAATACAAAAGAAAAGTAAAGCGAGTGTTACCGTATATACGCTCTTAATTCGGTGTTCTGGCCTCTATGACTTTATTGGGAATCTAACCCCGATCCCGATTGTTTTTTTTCCTTTAAAAGGCTCGAACAACGCCTTTCGCACTTGCTCCAGGATGTGGCTTTATTGAAAATGTACCAGCATCCGGAGAGTGCATACAGTCTGTTATAATTGTTGGTGATGTCTTGCATTTGTATGCACTTTGTTTTTATTTCTACTTCTTAGCATGGATACACAGTTGAACTTATAACTCCTAAATTTAACCGTATATCTCCATTTGTAGGTTGTCAGGGCGCATATCAATCGAGTTAAGAAATGCTTACAATTTAAGCCGTAAAAGAACCTTCAAAGATTGATTAAATTAATAAGGCGTTAACTTTAAGACATGACCTGAGTTCAACACAAACATTTAATGATACCGTTCGATGCCTGAATAACTCCAAAAAAGATGTCTAGACGTTGCTGCAAGCGTTCCATGTTGACAGGACGAATCTCTCCAGGAGTTACTCCTCGTTGTGGAACCGGGAGTAGTTCCGGCCAATCCCGCACGCGACTGCATGTGCGTACAGTAACGCCGAGACACGAACTGCGTGTGTGACAAACATGGAATTACTGGCGTATTTATGCTAATCAGTTATAAACATGATATATCCATATTTCATCTTCAGGAAATCAAATATTGGAACAATATACAGAAAATACAAACATAAACACACTGATCCATTAAGCAGAGGACTTGATTGATAACTGAGCAGTTATACCTGCAGACAGTATATAGCTTTTTTAAATAGGACAAGTTTCATTCAATATCAGATATGCTAAAAGGATAGCTATACTTATTGAAATGTACACTTTGGTCGGGATGGTAACATATTTATAGTATAGTTGTTTTTATAAATATTGAATCATAATAATTATTGTGTAGTATGATAAATAAACATAAGTTTCCGCTTTATTTTAAATGAAGAATATTTCGGAGTTAATAGAATTTATACTTGCATAAATATGACAAGTGGTATAACAAAACTAAGAAAACAGATGTGTTTATGATTCTCCCTGAAGCGATGTTCTGATATTTTTAAAATAATTACCTTATTATGATGGCATTGTGAATATACTGGTAGACAAATTCATATGTTGAATAGTTTACTCGTTCACGACTACCTGTATATATTAATATACATATACTTTATTTATATAATCAAACATTGATACATGACATTGGTTAAGAACCTTAAAAACAACAAAGATAAATATTAACACAATAATTACTTCGAAAACATATTTACTAGTGGTCTGGAACCACTTTCACGAACACAAGTGTTTAGTTTCTTAAATTAACTGTGTGTGTTAATTATTGATTATTATTTATTTCTTCCTTTTCCTGCAAATAAGTCACGCCTGTTGTCCAATGTAGATTTTCTTTTTGTAACGAATTTTCAGCATTTTGAACATTGTGTATGCAGACCCACGAATGTTTGTTGATTTATACAACTAAATAATGATTTACGGATATACTACTTTTGTTGTGTTGTATCTTTTCGTTTGTTTGTGTTTTAAGAATGAAGATGCAAATCTGAAGAATATTAAAGTCAGGTGTAATAACAATTAATGAATTTGTTGGACAGTTTAATAGCGCGAGTAGTAATGTACTATTGTTAAACGCGCCATTGAGTATAGATTCACCGTGAAACATCTGTATATAGGGTAAACACTGATAATTATATACATCTGATATACCCGCATTTAACTTTCGGTAATTAAATGGATTTACTTGTTAAAGTGTATTGTGTCATTTCATTTGTGGCTATATAAACGGTTGTGTGCAGTTTGATAAGGAAGCGGATCTAATCTAGTGGCAACACACTGGTGCCAGAACTCAGGGATCGCAGGTTCGATTCCCCTGCTTTACACCAACCTACTATCTCGTCTTTCGCATGAGCCGTTAATAAGAGGTGCAGTGTGATGAGTGCTTTTAAACCAGGCATCAAAGGACCAAGGGTTTGATATGGAACTGGGTCTTCTGTATCTAGCACTATCCCCCGTACACAAAAAAACACGTCTTTTGGGGGTGATTGCCATATCGAAAACTACTGGTTCCCTCAATATATGCACACGTTTTAGGAGACTCAACTACCTAATTGAGCGGTCGATCACCAGATGCCCTTTATTTAACCATTCATATGGCACCTCTCTATTCACAGCTTAATTCGCATAAATAAGTCCGCTGAAAATAACGCTCGCTATGAATCAGACTGGTTACATTTTAATTCTTATTTTTACAACACAATGTATTGGTACGTATATAATGTAATTGTGTAATGATGTAATTCATGTCGTTCTTATATAGAATGCGAGTATTATGGCAGCTGTGAACGTTTTATTGTTTCAGTACTCTATAAAACATACCTAGTTTATCCGCATTATTTTTATTGCACACACTTATTTAAGTGGTAAAATTTCATTTTCAATTTACTGTTCAAGCAATGTAATATAAGATGTGCATAGCTGTACATTCCTAAGAACATGCTGAATCAATGAACAAGTCACAACTCATGTACAGCATACACAACGTAGAACGTATATAACATGACATATATGTTCTTTTTTTTACGTTTTTGTTGTCACCATTACTTTGTGTAAGAACAGACAGCGCAAGTGATCAGTTTGTTGCCGTCGTAAGGTGGACACTTCAGTGCACCGCACACAGCCTTCACAAAAAACAGCAAGGCTCCGTCCTGGTTGACAGAATTGCTCCCTCCGCAACCGTCGCCCCTGAATCCACGCAGATAAATTCTTTGCTGCCGGCGTGACTATAAAACGATGTCATCATGTATCCATGGTACTCAAGTTTCCATCCGTCGTAGCAAACATTTCTACCTGGGATCATCACGGTCGGTCCTCTCGATTTACACGCTGCACAAGGAACCTCGTTGTTATGGTGATGTGTCCAGATACTTCCCGAGGTCTCGTATTCTGCACCATATATTAAACCAACATCGGATGCAGTTGGATTTCCGTTAGCCCAGATTGGTTCCTTAGGTAGACAAAGAAAGTTCACGCCACTTCCTGTTTGTGTATAGTGAGCACCTGCCACAAATCCGTCATAGATAAACGAAGCCCCTGTAGAACACGAATCTCGGCCCCAACGTGTATACACGGATCCAACTTGATTGTTCACTCCCTCCGTAAGTTGGGTACTGTCTGCAATACATAGAAAATTATGTTGAAGGTAATCCAAACATTTTAAAGCTAAAATCAGTGTATATCGTATTTTAATTCAAAGCTGATCCTTTTGCGTTCTAAGAACAACCTTTATTTGTAAGCCAGTAGTTTCGATTGTCGTTTTGGTTTAGTCCGTGTTGTTCTAAATTGTTTCGGAATTGTTGGCCAAAAATTAAAAATAAAACATCGAAAATAAAACCATCACAATAACACGAGTAATTTCTTTCGAAATAGTGTATGAATTCAGTGAAAATCACTAATATTGATTGTTGTATTGACATTTATTTTTAAATAAAATTTAAGAATATTTTTAAAGAGACAAATAATATATCAAGTAAAATTAAATATTACCATATCGATGTGATATTGATAACATGAATACAACTCAAGACGTTATATCATATCAAGACAATACGCGAATGATATATAAGCTATATGAATAAAAGTACTATTTTACTTATTAGCTGTTTTCACATACCGTCCAATTTTCCGATTGGCTCCGAAGCGCTGTCAAGTCGTTGCTGTATGCGCTCCACATTAAACTCCATCCGAACCATCTTCTCAAGGAGTTGTTCCTCGTAATGGAACCGGGAGCACTCTGGTTCCCGGTCAGCCCTGCAAGCCACTGACTGTACGTACAGAAACACCAAGACAAAAACTGCTCTGGTAACACACATTTTCAGAATGGAAGTTTCGTGGTATTACTGGTACTTTCTATATACAGGAGAGATCGTCTTGGATGTTCAGGAATGAGATATTGGAAAACAAATAACAGATAAAACACGCCAAAAACCATTTGGCAATCCTATATAATTGAATCATTGCTCCATGGATTTGTAATACGGTAGTTACACCTATAAATTAATCTGGTTGTTTTCACACATTTTCGAGATAACACAATATCTTGGTGATTTCGTTTAACTGTGCAATTTCTGATGCTGGTTTTAACAGATTGAATGTAGTCCGTCACGTATAAAACCCGATTTTAACCGTATTAGCAAGATGTGAACGTTGTCAGGAAGAAGATTTATATGGGTTCATCAGTTCTAGTACACAATTAAACCCGAATAAAAAAAGACTGCGATTATTTTATGTACACAGTTACACAGCAGTTCATTAGTTATGTGATGCAATAAAGAGCGAGTTAGTGCATTTACTCGACACAAACATTCATAGGGTTTCATTAGACCTTTAATGTTATTAATACCGTATTAAAACCGAATACGGCACTGTGAAGATTTTCAGTACTCGGATGAGTACTGGTGCAGTACGTAAATCTGGACAGTTAATAAATCTGGACACCTGTAACAAAAAGCGTGTGCATGATCTAAATATAACATTATATTGTATCTATCAATTGACGAGACTTTGTTCGCAACGAATGTCAGTTTTCAACAGAATCGAATGAGTATTTAAATATTTACTTGCTCTTGTTGCATGATGATATCTGCAATGTAAACATTCGCACGCATGACTTGTACACACAGCAAAAAGCAATGACATAAAACGATTGCTTCTAAAATATACAAGGTATTGCATTAACAAAAACACTCGCTTCTGGTCAACTACTAGATAGTTTTGCATTTTTGTTCCAAATTTGTTGAATCCGATCTCAATGAGGCAGCGCTAAGGATGTGGCGCTAATGCACGATTTATGCTTTTACAGTCTTATCACAATATTGCCATCACATGACTTTAATTTGGTAGATACTGTTCCTTTCTTCATATGAGTATTTATTCTTCAGCGTAAACACGTAAACCCAATTCTACACAGAACATATACACATGTTCTCTTAAAAAATATAATGGATCACCTCAAAAGGACAGCAACCCGAATAAAACAGCATGTACGTTATATACCCCAAATGTGTTGCAAGCGAAGCGTCGTCTTTTTATGGTGATCACTTCTGCCAATGTATTTCTGTATCTGATAATGTACAACAAAGTATGAGCCGGACACAATGTATTCCCCCTACGACGCACATGTACACACACATATTCACACACGCGGACATGGGTGGCATTGCATTTCCGCCTTTATCATGGCGGAACGTAAACAAATGTGCCCCTCCAATTTCAGGGCAATGTTGTGGAAACATAGGGCATAATTGTTTGGCCTTAGTGATATTTCTTTATTAAACAATTTTGTTCACTTGAGTGATTCAATATGTGTCAGTGAAATGTGCGCTCTGTGTGATTAATTATAGATATGGGCACTGACACGAATTGGGCTAACAATCTAGAGTTTTAACGTATTTATTCTGCTAAGCCAAATATTGATAGAGTTACAAAAACATTATGTTCTAAAACAATATGTCATTACATAGAATGAACAGACATATACTTGTTCACATTAACAAGTTTCCATAACCCTAATTTTTCTTAATAATTATTTCAACTAAACATCTATAAGGTCTCCGTGAGTACTTTTGACGTCCCGATGTTTGATGGCCCGAAGTTATAAGTTGCGAAAATCACAAATAACGTTGACGGCATAATTGTCAAACCCTGGGTTGAAATTCCGTAAGTGATCACACTTTTTTCTGTTGTTGGGTTGTTTTGAGCGTATTTCCAAAATTAATTTCAGTAATATATATCGATACACGGAAAAATAAATAAAGAGTAATATAATTTGTTTCCTAAGAATTCGTTGAATCTTTTTTCGTTTCTGTTGTGACTACAAATTTAACTGGTTTTATTGACTTCATTTGATGATAGGTATGTTGTGTATACATGTACTGCTAATCATCTGTGCGGTAGAACCTTTTATAACGGGGCTATTTAAGGTAACGGACACGGAAGCGGATGGTCAAAAGTTGTACAACCTTTTATTTTCTTACTTTGCAAAGACTTGAGTTTGAATTCATCAAGGAAGTACTGACAAACTACGTGTTTTGATTCCTCGCATGTAAAAAAAAGTACTCGACTCGAAATGTACGCGACTCATATAATAGATTTGAGAATTTGCGTTGTCGACACACAAGTGTAAATCCTTTGAATATAATACGTAGAAATGATGGTAAAACATGTGTCAGATAATTATATTTTGAAATTTTCATTTGCGCCACCTTCTGTTCCCGGAGCCACCCCCTTGGAATTGGCTCCATATATTTTGGGGAAAAAAAATATTCCGCTTTTATGGAATTTAAACTTACATGTGACCTAATCCCGCAGCGATTGGAAAATACAATTACTCCATGTCAGTGCCACGTCAGATTAGACCTAAAATATAACATGGAGAAACCTCAAGCATACACTAACTGATGTGGGTCGTTTGGCTAAATTTGACCTTTAAACCATTCTGCAGAATGGATTGCAACGTAGCCTCAGACGACATGCGTGAGAAGTCAGTAGCAACTCGCCATTCGAGCCAGACAGGCAATGTTAGGACATGATCGAACAGTCAGCAACGTATCTGAAAGTGAACTTTATTCATGTTGAAAAGTCATTTACCTTTTATATGATAATTATGAGATTCAGAAGTACTTGGTCAGTTGTTGAGATTCAAAAAGGTTTGTGTCAAATGATCCAGAACAGGTATTCACTGAATTCAAGTGGATACGACAGAGTATGATGTCAGGATTGCAAGTGATTCATCCGATTGCAAAATAATGACCAATTGCGAAAAAATACTGAGTTATATAACATGTTTATACTTACAAATATTAGTTTCTAATCGCAAACGCTTCATATTTTTATTATACGATATGAGAAATACATCAGTTGTTGGTTTTGGTTTTAATGTGTATTATTATGAACACATCCATTTTTTACTTTCTTATGGTTAGTGACATGATTCATTTACAAGCAGAATACTAGCGATGCATGACAGTTCAATAATAAAAAAATTACTAAGTGCACTTTGCTCTCTTTCTGTTTCTTCGTTGGCGCATATTGTTAAGGAATGTAAACTTATTTTAATTCAATCTGACCCTCTATATGAATGTGCTTGTATTATTGAATCTTTCACTGACTACTATCTTAAACCTTTTATTGAAAATGTACTAAACAAAACAAGAAATCGTATCAAAATTGAGTTTTGTAACAAAGGTCTTGATTTAATTGACCTTCCAAAAATATTCAATGACAAAAATGTACGTAGGTTGATTCCCCCTTATTTCCGCAATACTGAATCACCGCTTATTTGCTACAAGTATAGTAAACCTGTTAGAAGTATCGTTTTTAATTATAATTCTATTTCCACAGATATTAATGTAATAAGAAATTGTCCTACATCATGTGACTGTTCTAGTTCCAAATATTTATATGGTCCAGTTGGACATGTTATTACTGGGGACCTTAATNGATTATCTAAAATATTAACTCCGTGACGCTATATTCTCAAATCTTTTTCTATAAAGAAGGAATGTAGTTGACAATTGTTAATAGTTTTATTTGATCGTTCGTCAAAAAGTTGTAACTCTGTTACTCTTGTATCTTCAATGCAATTGAGTAATTAAATAGTAATTAAATTGAATGCGTTTTAATTCCCTTTTATTATTGTTTAATTTGAGTTACAATGCTATGACGTTAATTTTTATTTACACTTAAATGTATTATGAATATTGCTGGGCCAAGTGTGAGGTTGAGCGCTCTATAACCAGGTTTAAACCCCCAATGCGTTGCATTGACCGTTCCAAGGCGGTGACCCCAGCTTTATTCTTATTTGTGTTTATGTTGTTTTGTATTGTGCTGTATTGTGCTGTTTTGTACTGTTTCGGCAATCGGTCACTTGCCATAAATAAAGGACCAACTAATTGTTTATAATAAGATTTCAATACTGCTCCAGCAGCTGGAGTTTCACTTCTTTATATTGAAGAAATAAACGTGTTGATGACCATATATGTATGGTCATACATACAAAATGAACGACCGTTCAAAATTAAATGAATCGTATTTGGCGATATTTTCGGAGTATGATTTACATATTAGACCGACTAAGAAAAATATAATCGTGTTTATACTACTTTGTCCGTATACGTTTTTTAGTATGAGAACAGACCGCGCAAGTTGTGAGTTTATTTCCGTCGTACGGTGAACAATTCTTCCAGGGATCATCATGGCCGGTCCTCTTGATTTACACGCTGCACAAGGAACCTTATTGTTATGGAGATGCGTCCAGATATTTGCCGATTCTGACTCATATCCTGCACCATATATCATACCAACGCTAGATGCCGTTGGATTTCCGGCGCTATTAACAAACATTTTCAGAATGGAAAACAGCGTGGTTCCGACGTATTTATGTGTATCTTTTATATACAGAATATATCCTGCTTAGACGTCTTTGCATCTTCATGAAATGAAATGGTGGGGAAAAGACAAAAACAAAACACGCCAATAACCATTTGGCTGGGAGGATATAATAAATCAATTGGTCCACGTATTTACAATGCGGTAGTTGCTCCTATACACTCATCTTGATGTTCAGCCACATTGTCGAGATAAAACAAATCTCTTTGTGATTTATTTAAACTGGGAATTGCTGATACTGGTTTTACTTCGTTTCATCAGAAATGTGCAATTCTGTTCGTCTGTCGTTTCTATTTCAACATTTCAAATTGAAAGGCGTACAATATAAGTTAATGTCTCGTTCCAAAAAAATAAGCAACATTAACAAGAAGTGTAAATTGTATAACATTATTTTAGGAGCAATGACAAACCGAAAGACATGAATGTTTTAATTTACAGTAATAACTGAAATGTATGTCTGCAGCGCGTTCATAGTTTGTGAAGAGGGATAAGTGTCATGTGCACAAAGCGATGTTATAACGCTGTCTTGGAGAAACTGCATTGTTGAGTCATTATTAATCTTAGTTGAACCTCATTACAGCTATCAATTTCTCAATTGTGACCCATTTGCGATGAAACTTAATCTGAATATTGATAATCTAGACTTTATCTAGGCGAAGTTTAAACAGGGGTCAATGCAAGTCAAAAGCATTGTCATCAGGTCAAATCTTCTACAACTGGTGTAACTTGACCTCAGCTCAGAGCAATAGATCAACCATTGCTCTTTTTTTGTTATCGTTTTTACTTTAGACATTGACCTCAAGTAAATGTTATGTCTAATGTAAAAAAGGAAAATCACCCGATTTAGTACAAATTTCAGTCAGGATTCGAACTAATGAAAGCCAATAAAGAACCTTAAGAATAATTGTGCGGCCAACTTTCGCTCTTTTCAGGGATAATACTTCAATCAATTAAAAGGGATATGGAAAATGCAAAAGAAAATCAAGGCCACGTGAGGCAAGACAGGAAGCAATACACCAAAATCCTAGAGGATATACTGACTTGATTAAAATCTTCTCTAAAGAATAATGTAGACAACTGTATCAGGCTGCAGAATGAATTGCAACGAGGCCGCAAAAGACGTTCGTAACAAGTACATTCGCTTAAGAGCTTGCAGAAAATGTAAAGACAAGATCTTACTGTTCGAAACATATTTTAAATATTACTTTGTTCACGTACGACATGTTTTAATCTTCCATGCATATATTGACCTTTAGTATTTGCCCAGTGTGGATGATTAATGGAGCATTTTGAACAATTATTTAATACAGTGCTTACTCAGGGTTCCCGCAGACCTTGAAAAGTGCTTGAAAATCAAGGTTTACCTTAAAAGTGCTTTAAAACGTTCTGGAGTGCTAAACAGTGTTTGTTTTCGACTGAAGCCTTGAAAAGGGCTTAGAAAGTGCTTGAATTCGGCTGAAAAAAGTGCTTGAAAATGAAACAATCATAATTAAAAGTGTTAAAAACAGATTTATTCTTTCCGAGCTTTCAGCTATATTCACGTCATATCGATCCAATGATATTGAGCGCTCCTCTCGCTGAGAAGATACCCATAAATATTTTATGAACCACAGCATTGTTGACATAATGTCTTGCTCTTATATAGACTCAGCATAATAAGTTGCTATGATGTACAAAACATTTTCGTTAGAATTGTCATAAGTGTATTCTTAAGACATTTTGAAGCTGCAAATAGAAAAGGTGCTTGAATTTCATTTTGTGACCTTGACAGGTTTTTCAAAAGTGCTTGAATTCCGTTTAGAAATATTTGTGGGAGCCCTGTTTCTATAAATGGAGTAGGCTGAGTATGATCTCAGAATTGCAATTGATTCATCTTAGGGCAATAACATAATCATCTGCGGCTCAAAGTACAGACTCTTATAAAATGGTAATTCTTAATAATATCACAATCTTATCGTCAATGCTTCATATGTGGTTAATACATTTGAGGAATATTTATTTTGATTGATTTATATTGTTTCAAGACCCAATGAATCTATTGAATCTCATATAATCTTTATATTTATTGAAATTGTTTATATTCAATTTGTATAATACAGCTTCATGCACAATTATATTGGCCGTTAATAACTGTTAAGCTCTAAGCACATGTTTAAACAAAAAACGTGTTGTCTATCATTTGTTTTTTTCTGATTAAAACGGGCACCGAAAAAAAAACTTACTAAAACCTAAAATTCGCCATCTTCTATAAGGCCACGCAAACTTTTTTTTATCGCGTTTTCTTTTAACGAGAAGACAGTCGAACTATCGCTATGACTGTTTTAAACATTGGACTTGTTTGAAACGGATAGCTGTGCTTAGCATTAAGCATTTTGTTATTGATTACTCATACATTCAAAATATGTCACTAAAATATACATGATTATGTTTAAACTATAATAACAATCGTAAGATACATTTAATGTTATGTTAATTTATAAAACGACGGCTTAATATATCAATTTTCATGTTGTGTTGTTTGAAATCATTCACTGCATAGATGAATTAAAAATCATTTTTCCACGATGCTATGATACTTTTGAATCACGTAGGTTGTGGTGTCATCTTTATGCAGGTACATAAAGATACACGCGAATATTATTAATTTGTGTTCGCATATGTTATTTCTCTTTGACCAATTTGATTAGAAAAACAATCATTTTGTTTAATTATTTTTCAGCATTTGATTTGGATGTTCCATAAAACATGTGCATTGTGGTCGATTTCTAAGCAATGTATTTTAACTTATGCTCGTACCGCAACTGAAACACATTTATTAATCACACATCACATCAGAGAACACTAACGTTTGCTCTGCTTTCAAATTAATCATACCAAAATATTGTTTAAATATGTTCTTTCTATTTTTGTGACAAGTCGAACAACTAAAGACACGCCACGCAATCTTGTGTAGCGTACGGCAACTTGATAAGGCCCGTATTCGGGAATGGCCAAACACCAGCATTCAACATTCTTGTAAGTTTAATACTTTATTAAATATTTTACTCAATTGCATTGAAGGAAGAAGGCTAATTAAAACGCTTTCGAGTCCGTTTCCTGGTTAGTAGCAGTACATGGTTTCTTTGGGAGAGATCTAAAAAAACGCTCCCACGGTGGGGATCGAACCCGAGAACACCTTTTCGCTTGGCGGACACAATATCCACTACGATAATATAGAAAATTTAATTCTTTTCGTTGTTATATATAATGGGAGAAGTATATCAGTTGTGTTTGGTTTATTGTTTCATGATCTTACAAACATAGTATGTTATCCGCATTCGTTTACATAAACAAACAATACTTATTTAAGTAGCAAAGTTTCATTTGCAAGCACGATAATACTAGAGAGGAATAACAGTAAATTCCTTAGCATTCCTGAATCTATGCACGTGTTATGGATAATGTAATTGAATTGTGTTTAGTTATATTATTCTGTTCTTAATTTATGATTATGGTACACAAATTAGACAGTATTTATAAACGTGTTCTTTTATTTTGCAGTCTCCATTATTTTGTGTTAGAACAGACAGCGCAAGTCATAAGTTTAGTTCCGTCGTACGGTGGACACTTCAGTGCACCGCACACAGCCTTCACAAAATACAGCAAGGCTCCATCCTGGTTGCCAGAATTGCTCCCTTCTGCGACCTTCGCCTCTGAATCCACGCAGATAAATTCTTTGCTGCCGGGGTGACTGTGTTTCGATGTCATCAGGTATCCGTGGTACTCAAGTTTCCATCCTTCATAGCAAACATTCCTGCCGGGGATCACCATGGTCGGTCCTCTGGATTTACACGATGCACAAGGAACCTCGTTGTTATGGAGATGCGTCCAGATATTTGCCGCATTTGTCTCATATTCTGCACCATATATTAAACCAACTTCAGATGTCGTTGGATTTCCGTTAGCCCAGATTGGTTCCTTAGATAGACACAGATAGTTCACGCCACTTCCTGTGTGTGTATGGTCAGCACCTGCCACAAATCCGTCATAGATGAACGAAGCCCCTGTTGGACACGAATCTCGGCCCCAACGTATATACACGGATTCAATTTGATCTTTCACTCCCTCCGTAAGCTGGGTACTGTCTGCAATGCATGGACCATTACTTTAAAGGTCATACAAACATATTAAAGCTACATCAGTGTATATCTTACGATAAATTTAAACATTGTCATTTTGCGTTTAAAGATTTATCTTTATAATTAGGTCAGTAATTTTAATAGTAATTTTAGTAACGTCCGTTTTGTTCTGAATTCTTGAAGATCGATATGTTCGCCCAAAATAATTACCAACATATAAAACATGGGACCATCGCAATTTAACGTTCATTTTTTTCTTATATATTGTATTCCTTCAGTAAAAATCACCACTATTGCTTTTTATACTAACATTCATTTATTAACTAAATTTTGCAATATATTTAAATATACAAATAATATAGCAAGTACAATTAAGTATCACCATATCATAATGACGTTGATTACATAAATAAAAGTCAATACATTATATCATATCAAGACAATACTTTGATGATATATTAGCTATATGAATACAAGTACTAATTTATTTATTAGTTGTTATTACATACCGTCCAATTTTCCGACTGACTCCGAAACGCTGTCAAGTCGTTGCTGTATGCGCTCCACGTTAAACTCCATTCGGACCATCTTTTCAAGGAGCTGTTCCTCGTAATGGAACCGAGAGCACTGGGGTTCCCCGTCAGCCCTGCCCGCCGCTTTCTGTACGTACAGAAACACGAAGACACAAACAGCGCTGATAACAAACATTTTTAGATTGAAAGCTTCGTGGTATCACTGGCGTATTTATGGGTATCTGTTATATACAGGTGATATCGTGCTAAGACGTCTTGGCATCTTCAGGAAATGAATTGCTGGAAAAAAGACAGATAAAATACGCCAAGAACCATTTGGCAGATGAATATAACTTTATCATTGTTTCAAACATTTTAATGCGGCTGCTGCTCCTATAAATTCCTTATTAATCTATCAGTTCAGACGCATTTTCGAGATAAAACAATCTCTCGGTGATTATTTTTAAATGGGATTGCTGTTACTGGTTTTTACTTCGTTTTATCAGAAATGTGCAACTCTGTTCGTTAATCGTTTCTGTTTCAACATTTCATTATGGTAAGGCCAGCAATATTATACAGTTATTTCATGGATGCGCGGTGAACAGTCAAAACTGTTATCCCAGGGTATCAGGGATGACTTGGGACTGTTGCCCGAGGCCCAAAGGCCGAGGGCAACAGTTCCAAATGTCAGCCCTGATACCGAGGGACAACAGTATTGACTGTTTACCAAGCATCCATGAAATAACTGTTTTATTACCTCATCAAATTTCAAACAAAGAAAAAAGAGCAAATTAAATTTAAACACATTAGTTTATTGAAACCTTAACCTGACACGGAATTGTAACGGAAAATACCGAATGATGATAGCGTAATTTCTAAAAATAGAAATGGGAAACACAGTAGTCTGCACGAGCGGGCAACAGTTCAAACTATTAACCGGTCATCAGTTCGAAATATTCACCGGTAACAGTTTAAAACATTGCAACACTACTTTTTCGACGAGGAAAAAGCAAAAAAATAATTAATTATCATTTATATAAGGCACCAGGTAATAAAAGTTAATGTCTCGTTCCAAACAATAAACAACATTAACAAGAAGTGCAAATGTTATTACATTATGTAACGAGAAATGAAAAACTGAAATATATGAATATTCTAGTGTACACTGACAACTGAAAATTCATGTCTGCAGCACGTACATAGTTTGTGCAGTGGGATAAAGGTCATGTGCACGAAGTGATGTTATAACGCTGTCTTGGATAGACTGCACTGTTGGGCCTTTACAAATCTTAGTGGAACCTCATGACAATTCTATGCTCGTAAATTTTGACCTCATTGCGATGAAACTAAATCTGAATATTACATATCTTGACTTAACGTGGGCGAATATTAAAACTGGGTCAATGAAAGTCAAAAGCAATGTCATCAAGTCAGATCTGCCACCAATGTGGTAGCTTGAACGCAGCTTAGCGCAATAGAAACATCATGCCTCTTTTGATTGTAATGTTTATTCTTTCAGACATTGTCCTGAAGTAAATAGTGTAACTGAGATTAGAAATGAAAATCACCCGACATAGTACTAATGTCAGTCAGGATTGGAACAAACGAAAGCAAGTAAAGGACTTTCAGTAAATCAATGCCACGTTAGGCAAGACGGGAAGTACAAATTCCAGTATATGAAGAGTGTACACATGTCGCAAAACCGGATACGCTGCACAATTAAATATATTATTATACATTTTACAGAACCGTTGATAGAGAGAAAATTGGCAGAGAATCTACGTTTTTATACCCAGACTAATACTTTTATATTTTATTGAAAATATAGTACATCATGAATCAGAAATTAATGTTAAATTGATCATTTTCGGCTCAGGTACTACTTAAAATTAACCTTGGCAACCGTAAGTATACTACAAAATACCGGGGTACGTTAAATATACTAAAAAGTACCACGGAGTATTGCCGGCGTATTTTCCGCATCCGGGGTACATTGTAGTATACTTAAGAGTATCTTTGTATTCCTCTCTTTCCAAGTTAAATTAAAAATAATAACCTGCGTTTAACGTCGTCACCAACACTTTTTTTCGAGCATAATTCACGGAAGCTGGTTGTTTGAATCGTTATCACTGATGTAATTAATATAGCTTTGTTGTGGAACTGCGCATCTTTATTCTGCAAACATATCGGATACTGGAATCAGGTGTGCGCCAATTCGCCAAAGCTTACTCACATTGCAGTTACCCGTTTAGTTCAAGTCTACATGTAACATACAACGATGTTTATCCAATACCTGAAAAAAACTGATGGAACATTTAATTTGAAATATAAAAAAGGTAGTAATAAGCATATATATTTATTCAGATATTGACATGTGGCAATGCTACACACCAATTTGACTCATATAGTAGTTAAACTTTATAGTATCACAATCTTATCAAGAAAGCTGTATAGTATTGTTGTGGAATGTTACGCTTCATATTGGTGTTATAACGTGTGTAAAAATAAATTAGCTTTTTCATTTGATATAAGCTTAATGCATATACAAAAAACATCCTGAATAATTACATTTATTTAAAATGAGTAAGCTAAAGACACAGTGCGCGTTTACTAGAAGAATATTGGCGGTAAATTATCGTCAATGGATTAGCAAATGTTACATACATGCTCTTGGGTATGTGGATATTAAAATATTGGAACAATATAATGTTATAAATGTTATTGAATTTTGTTCTTTATTCATGAGATTTTTTAACGATTTTGGTCTTACAAAAATAAGATACTGTATACAAGTTATTTTATCTTTGTTGTTGGTCTTCGTTACTTTGTATAAGAACAGACAGCGCATGTGATGAGTTTGTGGCCGTCGTATGGTGGACACTTCAGTGCACCGCATACAGCCTTCGCAAAATACAGCGTGGCTGCAACGTTGAGATCAGAATCGCTTCCTTCCTCAACCGTCGCCTCTGAATCCATGCAGATAAATTCTTTTCTGTCTGCATGCTTCTGATATGATGTCATAAGGTATCCATGGTATTCAAGTTTCCATCCGTTTCCATCCGTCGTAGCAAACATTCATTCCTGGAAACATCATGGTCGGCCCTTTGGATTTACAGACGGCACACGGAACTTCTCGATTGGCAAGATGCTTCCATACATTTGCCGACGCGTTCTCGTATTCTGTACCATATATGAGATCAACGTCAGATGCCCTTGGGTTTCCGTAAGCCCATATTGGTTCTTTAGGTAGACAAAGGTTGTTGACACCACCTCCTGAAATGAGTAGGGTGCGCACCTTCACCATATTCGGTATAAATGAATGTAACCCCTGAAGGACACGAATCTCGGCCCCAATGTGTATACACGGAGCCAACATCATATTTTACTCCCTCCGTACGTTGACAACTGTTTGCATTAAACAAACATTTTTGTACAAGGACATTCAAACACATTGTTCTAGCCTACAGTCTGTTTGGCCAATACAAATTTCAAGTTTTTGAAAATTTAAACGATTAATTATATTTAGAATGCTCTTCACAATATTGTTCTAACTAAGAGCTCGCTCTATTAGTGTGGAGCATTTTGCATTTTGCACATGCGCTTCAAGAACGACCAGCATATCAATCGAGTATTGTATACATTATTTCAAAGGTAAAATCACGCAAAACGTTCACATGTTCTTTATTAATAAAAGCAAGAAACACAATCAATTACGTAAACTGATGCGGATACACATCAATGCCAAATACATTTATTTATCGTCATTAGAAAAACAGATTGTTAGATCCCAAGTTGTCGTCTAGCAAACTCGACTTTAATTTCGATGTGTGCGGCTCACTTGCACTGTTGTTAAAATTGACGTCAACTCGTTGAAAATTCCTGAGCCATTATATCGGTATGAGTAAACGCTTACCTGATATATGCAGTAGATGGAAAAAAACAAACATTTTTCAACTCAATATGTATAGTTATTCAACGAATGCATATGAAACAGTTTAATTCATACTTTGTTATACTATAAATTGATCGATGCATATACATGTCAATGTTTATGTTGGATGTATCGACTGAGCATTTAAGCCGAAAAAATGTTATCGCAACACTTTCCTTTTAATCTTAATGAATCTTGGTCGAATGTTTAATTCTGGGCCATCATGTCTATTCTTAGAAAAATCTTGTTACCCCACAAGAGGCCGCATTTATGACTCAATCGTGTTGAAACTTGGTAAGAATGTGTATTTAGAACATATCAAGCCCAAGTTCGAATCTTGATCACGTGCGTCGAAACACTAGGTCATCTGGTCAAATATTGTTAAAGACAACTTTTGTACAATTATAAAGGCCACATTTGTGAATCAATCTTGATGAAAATTGGTCAGAATGTTCTTGAATCTGTCTAGTAATTACCGAATCCAAATCTCAAAGGTCAAAAGGTCAACTTGGCCATTGAACAACATTAACATTCATGTCTTAGCCATACCTTTGCCATATATTGATGGCTTTTAAATAATTTGCCACAAATGCAATCAATCATAAGGCAGGAAGTCGCGTTTGAAACTTGTGTCCCTACATCAAAGGTGAAGGTCATATCTCAGAGTTCAATTTTCAAATTTGGTCATTTAACAGCTTGTTCGCACTGTAACCTTGTCATTCATCAGGCTTGTTTAAGATAAGTTACCAAAAATGACAACCATGAGGAGAAGTCATTTCTTGCGAAATATCCGTCTCCATATCTCTAAATTCCAGATCACACGTGAACGTGAAATGTCAAATAAAGCAATAAAATAGCTTAAACTTTCGAGTCCCAGTTATAGCTTTGTCATATAGTGATGAATTTATACAAGGCAACGTGTCCCGTATTATATTTATCACCCTACCTAAAAGGTGAAGGTAACACTTCAAAAAAAAGTTGGCGATAAAACAGCTTTTCGGACGGTATCTTTGTATCATGGGACCCCACTGTATCGCGGTACTTGTCGAAAATCAATAATAACGGCGATTTATTACGTCAAGTTTCGATTCAATCCCTCAAAAAATCTTTATTTCACAATAAAATCGCATTTTTTTTCACTTTGGTCTAAGGATTATGGACGTACAAGAAGAAATGTTATAACCATTCAAAACGTCCGTAAAATCTAGGTCACTCCATTATATCGCGCTAATTTTACAAAACGAAAAATTTTCAAGTATGGTGGGCAACAATTGCCATAAACATTTTAATAGTGTACATAAAATTGTATTTTATCAATTTAAACAATTTAAACTATTTTTTTTTCAAAAATAGGAATATTATTCAATATTTCTTTCAACACAGAATTAATCTGTGTTTCCAATCGTAATACAGTGAGCATATTCATTCACAATGTGGACAGCTATTCAGTGTTTTGCCAGATAACTCTGACACTTTAGCATACTTTCAAATGCGTCAAATGTTGCCATTTGTCACACTTACCCCATGTCACCACTGTAATATATGAACTTGTCAATTTCTGCTTGCTCAAATCTATTGCAAACACATTATGTTTTAGAGTCGATCTCAAGGCAATCAACACTAATGACATCCCCAGGACTAAAAACATTTTTTTTTTGCCCAGATGTACTTGTTTTTTGGTGTGTTTGACATGTTTGGTGTGTCCTTTGCTTTATTGTCAGGATTAAGTGGGACTGCTGATTTGTTGGCTGCAACTGTAAATTGCTGAACATTCTTTTCGTGCACCAAGTTGCCTGTGACTTTAAAAGGAGGCACAAGTGGTTTGGGTTTTGGCTTTGCTGCTTTAGTGATTGTCTTTTTGGTCAAGAAATCAACAGCCGGGACCTCAGATTCAGTCGCTCCTTTTTTGTTGATGTTCCTGAAAAATATAGAATAAAATAATTAGTTTAAACTCTTAAGCATGGAAATGCAAGAAATCAATGCTAAAATTTGCATTTAAAAATCAATGCCTTAATTTGCATTCAAATTGAAAATATTTGACCGATATGAGCTTCCGTAGTTTTTATTATTCACAGCGGAAATGACGTTATTATCAAACTAAACAGACGACCACAAACTTTAAAAAGTGTTGTTTAGGAAACTCCACACTTTTTTTAATGAAAACTCAGCAGGAAAATGATAAATTCGGCGAGAAAATCACTAATGATAGATGAATGAATCAACTTACAACGACTCTGAACATCTTTTTCCGGGAAATATGACGAAACGATAACGAAAGTACGAAATTACTAATGTAAACAACCGGTAGGTGTCAGTGGTATCGAAATATTAATAGTTCTAAAAATAGTGCGATACAATGAATACCACAGATACAGTGGGGTCAGGATATTTAAATATAACTCGCACTAATGACAACCATAACGACTGTGTATTTCGTTTGAAAAATATTTGCCTCCCTGCCTCAGAGGTCATGGTCACAGTAAGAGGTCAAATGTCAAATGGCTAAAAGATCAGCTTGTCAAGGCTGTTACTTTTTCATTTATTAATTTAATTATTAAACAATTTACGACAAATGATTAAGGAGACGGAATCTCACAACCATTTGCCTCATTACCCCAAAGGTCAATGTAAGGCTTAGAGGTAAAAGTACAATTTGTCCGTTTAGAACTTGGTTTTGACATAAGCGGAGTTTTGAGACTTAAGTCTAATAAATTTATGTGTATCATATTTTTCTCTTACTAAGTTGGTGCCATTTATCAGGCAAAGTCTTAGAAATTGAAATCCTTGAACTAAGGGACTTCATGTCTCTCTTTTATAAGTTAATATCGTGTATTAAGTTTAATTCTGTTACTGTTTCGTTTTAAGATCAGCTTTTAATCTTTTGACAGTTATTGATATAAACATTTAAGCTATTTCAGATTTGCACAAAATTGTTAAGAATCTATTTATTTGCCTTAACTATTTGCATATAAAAACAACGTCCATTGGTCCATGTACAATCCTTTATATTTATTTGGTTTTCATTAACCCGCGCGTATGACATGTCAGGGAATGTTACTAAAATACGGGTCAAAAGTATTCTTAATTTTTACATTCATTTCCACATTAATTTGAATACTACCATATGGTAACTATAATTTTCATATTAGACCGAACAAAATAATGTAAACGTGTTTTGTACACCGTTGTCCGTTTACGCTTTTAAGTTTGAGAACAGACCGCGCACGTGATAAGTTTATTTCCGTCGTACGGTGGACACTTCAGTGCACCGCACATAGCCTTCACAAAATACAGCAAGGCCCCATTCTGGTCACCAGAATCGCTCCCTTGTGCAACCGTCGCCTCTGAATCCACGCAGATAAATTCTTTGCTGCCGGGATGACCGTGAAACGATGTCATCAAGTATCCATGGTACTCAAGTTTCCATCCGTCGTGGCAAACATTTCTCCCTGGGATCATCAGGGTTGGTCCTCTGGATTTACACGCTGCACAAGGAACCTCGTTGTCATGGAGATGCGTCCAGATATTTGCCGTATTTGTCTCATATTCTGCACCATATATTAAAGCAACGTTGGATGCCGTTGGATTTCCGTTAGCCCAGATTGGTTCCTTAGATAGACAAAGATAGTTCACACCACTTCCTGTCTTTGAATGGTCAGCACCTGCCACAAATCCGTCATAGATGAACAAAGCCCCTGTAGGACACGAAGCTCGGCCCCAACGTGTATACACGGATCCAACTTGATCTTTCACTCCATCCGTAAGTTTGGAACCGCCTGCAATATATAGAGCATTACGTTCAATGTCATCCAAACATATTAAAGCTACATCAGTGTATATCTTACGGTAAATTCAAACATAATCATTTTGCGTTTAAAGAACTATCTTTTTAATTTTTAGGCCAGTAATTTAAATAGTCATTTTATTTTCGTCCGATTTGTTCTAAATTGTTGAAGATCGATATGTTTGCCCAAAATAATTAACAACATATAAAACATGGAACCATCACAATTTAAAGTTATATTTTCCAATATATCGTATTCCTTCAGTCAAAATTACCACTATTGAGGTTTGTACTAAAATTCATTAATAAACTAAATTTTAAACAATATTTAACGAGACAAATAATATAACAAGTACAATTAAATATCACCATATCATTATGACGTTGATAACATAAAAAAGTCACGACATTATATCATATTAAGACAATACTTCGATGATATATTAGCTATATGAATAAAAGTAGTATTTTGTTTTAGTTGTAATTACATACCGTCTAATTTCCCAACTGACTCCGAAACACTGTCAAGTCGTTGCTGTATGCGCTCCACGTTAAACTCCATCCGAACCATCTTCTCAAGGAGTTGTTCATCGTAATGGAACCGAGAGCACTGTGGTTCCCGGTCAGTCCTGCCCGCTGCTAACTGTACGTACAGTAACACCAAGACACAAACTGCGCTGGTAACAAACATTTTTAGATTGAAAGTATCGTGGTATTATTTGCCTATTTAAAGGCAGCTGTTAAATACAGGAGATATCCTGCTTAGACGTCTTGGCATCTTCATAAATTATATGTTGGAAAACAAATTACAGATGAAACACGCCAATAACCATTTGGCAGAGGAATGTAATTGAATAATTCGTCCGTATTTACAATTTTGTAGTTGCTCCTATAACTTCTCTGGATTTCAGACACATTTTCGAGATTAAACAATTTCTTCGTAATTTGTTTAATGTGCAATTTCGGATACTGGTGTTTACTTCCTTTAATCAGAAACGTGCACCTCTGATCGTCTAACTTTTCTATTGCAACATTTCAAATTGTAAGGCGGGTTATTTACTGTCTCGTTCCAAAATCTAAGCACCTGTAATAACAAGAAGTGCGTATTTTTAAACATTTTTTATGATTAATATAAATAAAATAAAAATAAGTATGTTCTAGTATACAGGTACAACTGAAAATGTATGTCTGCGGCAAGTTTGTGCAGTGGGATAAGTGGCATGTGCACAAAGCGATGCGATAATGCTGTCTTTGAGAAACTGCATTGTTGAGCCATTACAAATCTTACTGGAACCTCATCACATTTGTCTATTCCTCAATTCGTCTTCTAATTGCGATAAAACTAAATATGAATATTAATTATCTTGACTTGATGTAGGCGAAGATTAAATCTGGGTCAGTGGAAGTCAAAAGCAATGTCACCATTGTACCTTGAACAGCGAAATTCAGCAACCATGGTTCTCTTGTTTGTTATGGTTATTCTTTAGAACACTGGCCTGAAGTAAATCTTTTGTCTGAGGTTAAAAATGATAATCACCCGAAATAGAACATATGTCAGTCAGGGTTGGAACTCTCGAAAGCAAAGAAAGAGCCATAAGAAAAATCAATGCCACGTTAGGCAAGGCGGGAATAACTACTTGATGAGTGTACACCTGTCACAAAGCCGGTTACAGAACAAAGCAGAGTGCCGACTTTATATAACCATACTTATTTTTGTATATATTATTTAATCTATAGTACTATAGTACATTTGTTATTTAGTCTCTTATGCCATAATACCATATACATAAATTTGAGTGTGCGGCAACTCGCCAAAGCTAACTCGCATCGTAGTTACCCGTTTAAAGTTCAAGTCTACAGGTAACATACAACGATGTTTATCAAATACTGATGACGGAAAAAATAATTTTACATATAGAACAGCCAGTAATAAGAATTTATATTTATACAGATACTGCTTGGTATGAGCATGTGACAATACTACATACACATTTGACTCATATATAGGGCTTATATTTTGCAGTATCACCATATTATCAAGACAAGTGTATGATATTGTTGTGGGATATTACGCTTCATATTGGTGTTATAATGTGTGTGCAATTCATAAGCTGTTTCATTTGATATTAATTCAAGGTATAATGCATATACATAAACCATCATGAATAATTACATTTATCCAAAATAAGTAAGCTAAAAGGGACTGTCCACTAGATTTTGGCATGTATTGAAGCATGTCATTAAATGCTCTATATTGATAAATTCAAACATTTGACCTAAAAATCTGCAGTTAAAAAACAAGAATACAATTTAAAAAGGGAAAAAAAAGTAAACCTCATCAGGGCTCGAACCAGTGACCATCGGGGTCCTGGAGTAAAAACCAATTAGACCGCTCGGCCATCCTGACAAGTATGTACGATAGCCGTATTTTATACCATATATAAGCAATCCTCGTAGTTTTACAAAATATAGCGACAATAACAGAACTTTCCAAATTATTCAATCGTTTCGCGTCGAACGACGCTTTATGATTTTGAGGTTTTCAAATCGTCAAAAGATGCATATAATGGATATTTAAGAGCATTGTAAATGGTCAGTATTACTATTTCCTCAAAAATATCATAACACACGCGAAAATTTGCGAATATGAAACAACTTTTTTTAATTTTGTCAATTACCAATCTGTTGGCCTTAAAGACGCAGCACGCGTTTAAAAGTAGAATATTGGCGGTTAATAATTGTTCATGGATTTGCACGTTTTACAAACATAAACGTGTTTGTTCTCATGAGTATGTGGATACTAAAATAAAAACACTATATAATTGTCTAAATCGTAATTTAATTGTGTATTTTACACTTGAGATTTATAAACAGATTTGTTCGTACAAAAATAAGATAGAGTATACTAGTTATTTTTCCCTTGTTGTTGGTCTTCGTTACTTTGTATAAGAACAGGCCGCTTATGTGATGAGTTTGTTGCCGTCTTACGGTGTAAGATTCACAAAATACAGCGTGGCTGCAAGTTGCGATCATAATCGCTGCCTTCCGCAACCATCGCCTCTGAATCTATACAAATAAATTCTGTTTTGCCTGCATGCTTCTGATACGATGCCATAGGGTATCCATGGTACTCAAGTTTCTATCCGTCGTAGCAAACATTCCTTCCTGGAATCATCACGGTCGGTCCTCTGGATTTACAGACGGCCCATGGAACTTCCCGATTGGCAAGATGCTTCCATACATTTGCCGACGCGGTCTCGTATTCTGCACCATATATAAGACTAACGTCAAATGCCGTTGGGTTTCCGTAAGCCCATATTGGTTCTTTAGGTAGTCACAGGCAGTTGATGCCACCTCATGTATGAGTAGGGTGCGCACCTCCCACAAATCCGGCATAAATGAACATAGCCGCTGTAGGACATGGATCTCGGCCCCAATGTGTATACACAGAACATCATCTCTTATACCTTCCGTACGCTGAATAGTGTCTGCAATAAAAAAAAATCGTACAAGGGGATTCAAACACATTGTGTTAGCCCAACTGGTTTGCCAATAAGAAGTCTGAAAAATTTAAACGATTAACTTTATTAAGAATGCTCTTCACATTCTTGTTTTTGCTAAGAGCTCGCTCTATTTTTAGTAGAACATTTTGCACTTTGCGAATGCGCTTTTAGACCGAACAAACTATCAATGAAGTGCTGTATTAATTTTTTCGAAGGGGAAACGACACAAAACGTTCGTATATTCTTTATTATAAAACTCAGAAACATAATCAATTACGTAAACTAATGACGATACAAATTAACGCAACACACACGTGTTCATCCCTTGAGTACAGGTCAAGTTATTATCTTGTTTTTAATATAAGAGCCATTAAACTTTAGTGAGAAATGCGTCCTCTATTAAGTGTGCATTCGCTCAGACAGGCTGATGAAATTGTCGTCAAATCAAAATCATTATTTGCTCCGATGCAAGATTCTCATTGGTCAGTCTGTTAGAGATTGCGAAATTTACTGACCACGCATGCATTTGACAAGTCCGTGTCGTGGTCGACTTGAATTCCGACATGTTGAGTTTAAATAGTGGTCGCATTGGTATATAACCTTTTATTCTATTGTACAATGAAATGTAGGTTAATTGACTTTATATGCATTATATTCATATGTCATAGAATCACATGTTTTGTTCTGTTTGTAAACATATTGTCATTGTTTTTGTACAGGTCCTCCGTCATGTGACTAAATTGGACGACGTTAATAAATGGATAATACACATCTATGGACTTTGTATGCGATGTGCTCCACCCCACACCCACTACATCTGCATAAAAAACACATTTCCAAGTTGTCGTCTAGCAAACTCGACTTAAATTTCAATGATTTTACGCGTCTGGAGCTTACTTGCATTATGTCGAGAATCGCTTTCATGAAAATGTCTGAGCCATTACATTGACGGGAGTTAACTCTTACATGATCTATACAGTATAAACTGATTTCAATTTACAGCTCAAAATGAATAGAACATAGAACATAATTATGCAAATGTATACATGTGAAGCAGTTTAATTCATACTGTGTTTTATATAAATTTATATATGCATATACATGTCACTGCTTATGATGGAGGTGAACTTAAACCGAACAATCCGAAACAAATGTAATCACCTACTTCGATATCAATACAATCCGTCGTGTAGTTACAGCAAACATGTGATTGGTACGTCTGCGCAAACTGTTAATAAAAGGGGGAATAAAAACACTCTTAAATTTAGATAATACTAACATAATTCTTTAACATTAAGAAGCCTTATTCGATCGATGGGCTCCCTCTTCTTGGCTACTACTAATAAGAAGAATTATAAACTCATGTGCGCACAAACTACTCAGAGTGAGCACACCATGTCTGACGTCATTGTTCTTACGGTGTACCGGGTGCAAATTGTTTGTGTTCGTCGTCAATTGTTAGCTCGTAACCACTCTCGAAGCAACGTTTTTCATCTAATCTTGATGAAACTTTATAAAAATATTTATATGGACACTATCTAGGCCGAGTTTTAATATGGATCAAGTGCGTCCAAAAACTAGGTCATCAGGTCAAATCTTAAACAAACAACATTGTTAACACTCTAGAGGTCACATTGCTGACCCAATGTTGACGAAACTTGATCATAATTTGTGTTTTGATAATATCTTATTAAATCTTAGAAAAACCTTGTATCCACTCTAGAGGCGATCTAAATGGCTAAATCTTAATGACACCTGATCAGAATACTTATGTAGGATAGGTCACTCTGTTTTACTATATGTGTCTATGTCTCATGTACTAGTGTTTATGTCCCTTGTCTTGTATGTGTCCATTTGCTTCTCTTGTGAGATTCAGTCCCTTGTCCTGTGTGCGTCCAGCCATGTACTGTGATGTCATAAAAGTTTTGTCCAGGGAGAATGAGAGAAATCACATATACAAGATTTGCATTGGTCAAGAATAAAACCCCACTGAAATTGATTGCAAATTGCTGACCATGCTTTTTTTTGCTCTTTAGCTGTCGCAAGACACACATAGCACTTGTTGTTGTTTAAATTAACTTCGAGTATATCGTATTCTACCAACCTGGTTTAAGTATTACATATATCAAATATATAATTGCCGATATACTTTCGTTGCATCATAAACATTGAACCTTGGAAGGCGTTTGTTTTACCGACCCCTACCCCACTTCATTTGGCTCCCCGACGACGAGACGACTTGAAACCAAGTTGGAGAAATTTTCACCACCACCACCAATATGACAATATATAGGTCATACTTGAATATGTATCAAGTAAGGTCAAAAACTAGGTAATAAGGTCAAGTCTTCGACACCTGATGTATCTTGAACCTGGGAGACCGCTTCAGGGCCATCATTGCCCACTCGTGTTTTTCTTTCAAGCCATGAAATTACAGGTGTTATATTATTAAGAGAAATGTATATGAAAACTTGATCGAAACTGTTTTATTTAATAATTAACATTCACATTTATTTAAATACATGCAATTACTGGGCTACATCATATTGAATATTACAATATATTTTGCATTTTCAAACCAGTTATAAGGAAATTTAAATGAAACTCTTAAAATGCAGGTGATCATGTCCGACGAGGTTGATCAGCATCGCCATACATTTGATCATTGTTTGCCAACGGTGTAATGACCCATTTGGTCTTGAAACAGGCGATTAATTGAAACGTTCCAGGTTTTAGTTATGTAATTTGAGACATGTGTCTATTTTTTTGTTTTAAAATTTAAGATTTCATAATCATAGATTTATTGCAATAGGTAAAGTGCCAGAATAAGTTTACAAGTAAAATTCTGGCGGCGAGTAAATACTATTTCCTTAAAACATGCTGCATCAATTAATATGTTTCCTTAATACATGTATAATAATGCATATCATATCAATAAAGGTTTATTTATCTTAGCGTAATACCTAATTACTTCGATTAAACCGCTAAATATAAGTTTCTTTGTAGTCCTCGTCTTCGTTATTGAGTCAAAACACAGACCGCGCATGTCACGAGTGTTTTTTGTCCGTCAAACGTTGGACATATTCGTTATGAGATGCGAGAAATAAATTATGTGTTTGTTTTGTATTCAAGGTATAATTTGATGTATACATCTTGTTTCTTTCATAATTTTAAGTGACATGATTCATTTACAATTAGTATACTGGCGACGGAATACTGTTCATTCCAAGGCACTTGTTATAGCAATGAACGTGTTTATTGGTATATATTTAGTGAAAAATTGACGATATATCTCNTATATGTATATATTATATTCTATATATTAAGTGATAAATTCCGAATATGATTTTCATATTGAACATTGAACCAAACACAAATAATATAAACGTGTTATGTTCTACGTTGTCCGTATTCATCATTTAGTATAAGAACAGACCGCGCAAGTGATGAGTTTATTTCCGTCGTACGGTGGACACTTCAGTGCACCACACCCAGCCTTCACAAAAAACATCAATGCTTCATCCTGGCTTACAGAATTGCTCCCTTCCGCAACCGTTGCCGCTGAATCCACGCAGATAAATTCTTTGCTGCTGACGTGACCGTAATACGATGTCATCAGGTAGCCGTTGTACTCAACTTTCCATCCGTCATAGCAAACATTCCTTCCCGGGATCATCATTGTCGGTCCTTTGGATTTACACGTTGAACAAGGAACCTCGTTGTCATGGAGATGCGTCCAGATATTTGCCGAATTTGTCTTATATTCTGCACCATATAATAAACCTACGCTAGATGCCGTTGGATTTCCGGTAGCCCAGATAGGTTAATTTGGTAACGTAATTTGTTTTCGATATATTGTATTAATTCAGTGAAAATCACCAATATTGATTTTTGTATTATCATTTTATTTTTTAAATCAATTTTAAAATATATTTAAAAAGAAAAAAAATGCTACGAGAAACGTGTAAACATAACCGTGTCAGTCACACGTTGATAACATAAATAAAACTCTAGACAATATAAGATATCGATATAATACTTTAATGTTATCAGCTGTGTGAGTACGAGTACCATTTTACTTATTTGATGTTTTCACTTACCGTCAAATTTCCAGACTGACTCAGAAACGATGTCAAGTCGTTGCTGTATGCGCTCCACGTTAAACTCCATTCGGACCATTTTTTCAAGGAGTTGCTCCTCGTAATGAAACCGGGAGCACTCTGGTTCCCGGTCAGCCCTACAAGCCACTGACTGTAAGTACAGAAACACCAAGACACAATCTGCGCTAGTAAAAAACATTTTTAGACTGAAAGTGTCGAGGTATTACGCGCGTATGTATGGGTATCTGTTATATACAGGAGATGTCCTGCTTAGATGTCTTGGCATCTTCAGGAAATAAATTGTTGGCAACAAAAACTGATTTGGCAGAGAAATACAATTTATCATCGTTTCAAGCATTTGTATGCGGCTGTTGCCCCTATAAATTCCTTTCCAATCTATACGTTGAGACGCATTTTCGAGATAAAACAATCACTCGGTGAATTATTTTAACTGGGATTGCTGATACTGCTTTTTACTTCGTTTATCAAAAATGTGCAACTCTGTTTTTTATCGTTTCTGTTTCAACATTTCAAATTGTAAGGCCGGCAATATATGTTAATGTCTTGTTNCACCACTTTAAAAAAAAAAAAAAAAAAAAAAAAAAATTAACAAAAGTGCTAATGTTATTACATTATGAAACGAGAAATGAAAAACTGAAATATATGAATATTCTAATGTACACTGACAACTGAAAATTCATGTCTGCAGCACGTACATAGTTTGTTCAGTGGGATAAGGGTCATGTGCACGAAGCAATATCATAACGCTGTCTTTGAGAAACTGCATTTTTGAGCCATAACAAATCTTAGAGGAACTGTATTACAGTTCTCAATTCCTCAACTTAGACCTAATTGCGATGAAACTAATATTAAGTATCTTGACTTAATGTAGGCGAAGTTGAAAACCTGGGGCAATGGAAGTCAAAAGCAAGGTCACAAGTACAGATCTTCTACAATTGTTGTACCTTGAACTAAGCCTAGCGCAATAGAGCCTCCATGGCTTTCATATGTGTAATCTTTATCTTTCAGACATTGCCCTAAATTAAATCTCATGTCTGAGGTTAGAAATGAAAAACACCCGACATAGTACAAATGTAAGTCAGTTTTGGAACAAACAAAAGCAAATAACGAACCTTCAGAAAATCAATACAAAATCAAATAACGAACCTTCAGAAAATCAATGCCACGTTAGGCAAGACTGAAAGTACTACTTCCTGTATAATGAGGGTGTACACATGTCGCAAAGTCGGATACACTGTATAATTAAATTTATCCCATGCTATACCTTGTTTTCAATTTAAAACATGTAGACATTACGTATTTTTTTATATTACACATGTGTAATACAACATTTTTAAGCGTTTTCATTGGCTACAGAATCAATAACTAACCAATTGCATGGCTTTATTTTGGTGAAATGACGTCGTCAACATGAAATCACGTCACGATAGTCAACAACTTTCAGATCTATCAGCATTTGTTTGGTCAATTAAGATGTATTTTATTTAGTTTAAAAGCATGTGATAAAAAAGATCTGACACTCGTTATCATATCATACCATATTTTATTAAACTCGTCCAGGAAATTCGTTAGTAAGCTCGCCAAAGGCTCGCTTACTAACAAAATTCCTGAACTCGTTTAATAAAATATGGTATGATATGACAACTCATGTCAGATCCTATATATATTAATCTACATTATACAGAACCGTTGATCGAGAACAAATTGGCAGAGTGTCCACTTTTTATACCCAGACCCATACTTGATATTTTATTGAATCTATAAAACATCACGAATTTATTATTGGTATGGACTGTTTTTCGAAGTAATGTTTGTTAAAACGGGGTGCGTATATGCCTTAGCCATTTCACGACCAAACCTGTATTATAGTGACTTAACACTTTTATAGGATGTTTATAATTGATATATTTTGTACATCTCTTTCCAAATTAAATTTTTAATAAATAAAAATAATCTGCGTTTTATTCCGTCACCAACACTAGATGCACGTGCATCATTCACGGAATCTGAATGTTTGTATCGTTATCACTGATTTCATTAATATATGTTTTGTCATTGAACTGTTCATCTTTACTCTGGGGAAATACCGGATACCGTAATCAGATGTGCGGCAGCTCGCAAAAGCTAAGTCACATCGTAGTTACCCGTTTAGTTCGAGTCTACATGTAACCTAAAACAATGTTCATCCAATACACTAATAAGCGGACGGAAAATTAAAATTTTAAACATAAAAAAGACAGTAATTAGAATATATATACTTACTTATTGGTTCTTTAGGTAGACAAAGGTAGTTGATACCACCTCCTGTATAAGTAGGGTGCGCACCTGCCACAAATCCGTCACAGATTATCGAAGCCCCTGTAGGACATGAATCTCGGCCCCAACGTGTATACACGGAGCCAAAATCTTCTTTTACTCCCTCCGTACGCTGAATACTGTCTGCAATTAACAATTATTTGCGTACAAGAAAATAGAAAAACACTGTGTTTGCCAAACTTTATTGGCCAATCAGTCTATTTTTTCTTTTGAAAACGTAAACTATTACCGGTAATCTTATTTAGAAGGCTCTTACAAATCTTCTTCTTAATGGGAGCTCGCTCTATTTTCAGCGTAAGTGTTTTCCCTTTGCACATGCGCTTTTTGGCCAACCTATAAGTGGAATGCTGTATTTATAATTTCGAAAGAAAACAAAACGACGCGAAATGTCCACGTGTTCTTTATCTATAAAACAAAGAAAAACAATAAATTAAATGAAGTGATGACGAAAAAGTTCAACGCAAAATTCATGTATTTATCCGCATTAGACAAACTTATTTCTAGATTCCAAGTTGTCGTCTAGCCAACTAGTAATAGCCGTCTCTCTATCATACAGGTCGAGGTCACCCGTAAAGGTGAAAAGCCAGTTTTCGCCATATAACAGCTTGAAAATTGCCGTCTCAGCCATAGATTTGCAATATATAGATGGATATGAATATCAAGTCAAATTTGGTTATCAACGGCTTGTGTTTGACATAAGCGTACTAATGAAAACAGCAGTGGAATGTTGGTGCATCCATGCCATTGGAATAATGTCTTGTTCATTAAGGTCTATCCTATTTACTTTTACTAAATGCGTGCCTTCTATCAGGACCTTTTCAACAATTGGTATCCGTGAACTCAGCGCTTACGTGGCATCTTGGCTCTCTTTTCTTAATAACATCTAACGAATACTAAGAACTAAAATTACCAAATATTGTTTAATAAGTTTAACTCTGTAATAATCCATTCTAAGATCAGCCTTCAAGCTTTAGACAGTTATTCTTGTAAACATTTTAGCTATGTCTGATGTGTTCAATTGTTTAGCACAGCCCTAAACTTATTTGCATTTTTGTTTAACGTCGATGAGTCCATGTGCAACGTACGTTTTTCTCACATATTTTAAAATCTATCCATCTTTTCTGGTTTTCAACAACTCAACAATTTGTTATATGTTTTCTATTATGTGAAAACACCGATATGGTACCACAGTGTAAATGTATATATAAAAGAAATATAAGTTAGACCGTAAAACAGGGATTTAAATAATTTAATTTGAATATCAAATTCAAACACAATTATCAAACGACATCAGTTAGCGTACGAATAAAATCATGCATTGACATACCTCCCAGATGTTTCTGCAAGCGTTTAATTTTGAACTCCATCCGGACCATCTTCTCCAGAAGCTGCTCCTCGTAGTGGAACCGGGAGCACTCTGGTTCCTTGTACACCACTGACTGTACATACAAGAATGCCACAGACACACACACTGCGCTAGTTGAGAGCATCTTTAAAATTACTGTGAGTGTTAAGTGGTAAAGGATACATCGTTAAATTTACCAAAGCAAGTAGTAAGTATATCTCACAGAGAGATAAAAAGTGTATAGATACTTGTAGCATTGAGATTGCCTGAAGGTTTTCTTAAAATTTTGTTATCTTTTTGAAGTATTGTCTGAGTACGTTTGCTTATTTAGCACATGTTGATGTATATGACCTACATTTCAAGAGATTATCAGAGGTTTTAAGATTTGACGCGTCGTGTTTGGGCACGTTAGAAGTAATTTATTCTGCCTTTGGTCACTCGTAAAAAATATTGGTTAATTTATAACACCACTGGCCACTGTGTGTAAGACATAAAGAAGACATTCGAATAGCAGATAAAGTCTTCAAAATAATTAAAAGTGTAAAACTGTTAATACTTTTTCAAAGTCTTAAGCTGTGTATTATTATCTGAACTCTAAGTTTTGTCGATCATTTTGAAATGTTTTACATTTTCAAACAAAAACATGTTCTACAACATTTTTATTTACACAATGTATTCACATACATGGCAGGACTTTGGTATATTAAAAATTAAAATTAAACCTTAAATTATGTAAAGGTTCTCAAAACCGGGTTTAAAGAAAAACTAGGGCAAAAATATACAGTAAAAAAGATTGATAGCTCATTTTGAAGTCCGTCAATGTTGTACAGCATTGTTATGGATTTCAAAATTTAGCTTCGTTTTATTATAAGAAAATGTTTGCGCAACGAAACAGATTGCTCCAAGGGTAATCATTCTTTTCTTTTAAAATCTTGAACTGTGACCTTGATTTTGACTTAGTATCTCGGCTTGCGCGCGACGCGTTGCAGATGGTTAATCATGCTTATTATTTTCCTCCGTACTGAAAAGAGTGATGTCCTATATTTTACTTTTGACCTTCAATTGTGACACTAGCGTGGAACCTCTCTGTTCCTTAATGTTTCCGACATTTGACAATTTATTTAAAAATCTACGATCCGGACAAGCTTTCGATACAATAGAGCTTAAAATAATTAGGTTAAAAACTGGTCTACCGTAATAACTCTAAGATATCGGACACCTATTTTTAGCAAAAATAAATATTTTTCGTGACTACATTTTCGGACATACTGATTTGCGTTTATAATAAATGACTCTAAATTTTTGGACAGTATAATTTATATCGCTATTTTACCCGATTTCTGTCCTGTTTTCGCTTATCTGGTGACCCTTCGATCATACGTTTTAATAACCGGATTAAGGTCATAATCAGCTTTTTTATTTGATTTGATTTGAGGCAGATAAATGCCTGAGGCAACAGACCATTTAATGTTCGTTATTGGATAAATAACCATGTTTGCCGGCAATAAACAACGGTTTCGCCCAACAGAATTTGATATGATATCATGTTAAGAAAGCAGTATGTTTAATGTTTTTACTTTTTTATTTACCAATTTTAGGTTAGAGATTACAAAGCTGAGAAGTAGTATTTATTTATAAGCAGAGACAGAAGAGTACAACACAATACAATTATTGCACTTATTGATTTATTGTTTTTTTATTTCAATATTATAATTGACAAACAAAAAACATAACGTTTGTCTCTAAACTTTCGGACACATGTATTTTTTTAATATGTTTCGTTTCTCATTTTTCGGACACGAACAACAGTAATTATTTGTAAGTGTCCTTAAACTTAGAGTTATTACGGTCATTAATAGTGCCCAAGCAACATCCGCAGCAGCTATGTCTATGCAATTATGATATAAATGGAGAGAGAAAAAAAACAATACACTATTGCCATGTAGACGTTGAAAGATTAATCTTTGAATAAATGGCATTAACTTAAATAAGGAAATGGTGATGCAAATGTTAGGAATGTTTGTCTTTTGTAATTTAGGAACCTGAATAATTGGATAAGTCGTATGTAACCGTATTCAGGGGAAGTAATACTAGTACAATACTGCTGATAACGTGATCGGTCACATGACTAGGTACTGATAGCGGACAAAATGGTGGCTCTATCGATTGTATTGCTAGCAGTAGCTATTGTTTTATTTAGCTACTGGTTGTTTAAACTTGAGAAAATACGACGTAATGTGGATCGACTTGGTGGTCCAAAATCTTTACCACTACTTGGCAACGTGCACCAGCTACGAAGAAATCCAAAAGGTTTGAAAATATATAAACTCTAACTGTACAGTATTGAAATAAGGTCACTTCCATTTCATCACTAGTTCTTTTTGAATGCTTTGAGCGTTTATGATTACATGCGTACAGCTCACACCCGGACGGTCATTAGCTGGGAGTTGGATTATTGCGCCTTATTTCAACATTGTTGCAAACAGGGTTGAGGTTGCTTTTTAGCGACGCAGTTATGTCTGATTATAGCTCAGGAGCACAGGCACTCGATGGCAATTACTCAATCATTCGACTATCTGTTGTGACTTTTTTTTTATCCCCACACTTTTTGAAAAAAAGGTGGGGATATTGTGGTGATCTCCGCCGTCCGTCTGTCCGTCCGGTTGTCCGTCCGGCTGTCCGTCCGTCCGTCCGTCCTGGCCAATATCTCCTCCTACACTATTAGCACTAGAACCTTGAAACTTACACACATGGTAGCTATGAGCATATGTGCGACCCTGCACTATTTGGAATTTTGATCTGACCCCTGGGTCAAAAGTTATGGGGGTTGGGGTGGGGCCGGGTCAGAAATTATCACTCATTTTTTTAGGTTATTTTACATTTACTTCTTCATTTCTACACCGATTCACTTCAAATTGATACTGGACCTCTCTTATGACAATACGGTCAATCTCAACCATGCATGGCCCCATTCCCAACCCTGGGGCGCCCCGCCCACATAGGCCACACCCACCAAAAATTGCCATTTACTATAATTTCTTCATTTCTACACGGATTCACTTCAAATTGATACTGAACTTCTCTTATGACAATACGGTCAATCTCAACTATGCATGGCCCCATTACCAACCCTGGGGCGCCCCGCCCACATAGACCACACCCACCCAAAATTGCCTTTTACTATAATTTCTTCATTTCTACACCGATTCACTTCAAATTGATACTGAACTTCTCTTATGACAATACGGTCAATCTCAACTATGCATGGCCCCATTACCAACCCTGGGGCGCCCCGCCCACATAGACCACACCCACCCAAAATTGCCTTTTACTATAATTTCTTCATTTCTACACCGATTCACTTCAAATTGATACTGAACTTCTCTTATGACAATACGGTCAATCTCAACTATGCATGGCCCCATTACCAACCCTGGGGCGCCCCGCCCACATAGACCACACCCACCCAAAATTGCCTTTTACTATAATTTCTTCATTTCTACACCGATTCACTTCAAATTGATACTGAACTTCTCTTATGACAATACGGTCAATCTCAACTATGCATGGCCCCATTACCAACCCTGGGGCGCCCCGCCCACATAGACCACACCCACCCAAAATTGCCTTTTACTATAATTTCTTCATTTCTACACCGATTCACTTCAAATTGATACTGAACTTCTCTTATGACAATACGGTCAATCTCAACTATGCATGGCCCCATTACCAACCCTGGGGCGCCCCGCCCACATAGACCACACCCACCCAAAATTGCCTTTTACTATAATTTCTTCATTTCTACACCGATTCACTTCAAATTGATACTGAACTTCTCTTATGACAATACGGTCAATCTCAACTATGCATGGCCCCATTACCAACCCTGGGGCGCCCTGCCCACATAGGTCACACCCACCCAAAATTGGCTTTTACTATAACTTCTTCATTTCTACACCAATTCACTTCTAATTGATACTGAACTTCTCTTATGACAATACGGTCAATCTCAACTATGCATGGCCCCATTACCAACCCTGTGGAACACCTAGGTCAAACATTTAGCGTGGGGATACGCGTAGGCCTCTGCCGCACCATTTCTAGTTTACTTTGGATTTTGCAGAATAGGTATGTTTTCTGAAATATTTGTAAAATCAACATAAGATATATGAATGTGCTTTTCCACTTTGAATTCGCAAAAACACACTTTCAGGTTCTGTCTGACAATATTTTTCTAAATCCGAGATGTACACGAAAATGACGAAATGGAGTTTCCCCTGTAGAAATTAAACTAGAATCCAATAGTTTCTGTGATTTAGATGTTTGTTTAACATGTGGCATACTGCAAAATATATTTGAATGTTAAGCATAAATTTAATATGACCACTTGCAACTTAAGCATACATGTAACCTAAACATTTGTCACAGTAGCCAAGAAAACAAAGAAATCAAGCTGTCCGTTATTAAAGAGAGATGGTACCCCTGTGATACAAATTCCTTCTGAAAGGGACACTTAATGTCAATGTACATGTATTTACAAACAAGTATGATAGCACTAATGACTAATAAACATTATAACTGCTATTTTGTTTATTGATCATCATCTGTTATTAATGATTTAATTGCATCTCATTTTTTATTGCCTGCCATCTATTTTTTTAAAATATTCTTGTTCAAAACTTTCTAATTTTTTTGGGAAAAAATGTTAATTTTGCCATTGGAAAACAGCCTGTAAGAGGCTGTAATTTTGGGAAAAAAATCACTGTAATGAGTCATTTAGTGAATTGAAATCAAATCCTACTCTGCAGAAAAAGACTGGTCACATTTGTTACCTATCCATTACATCTAAGCGATTTGATTGCTTATTTATTTTGCTTACAAATTCCTGAAATTGTTACCGATTTATGACTGATTCTTTAGATGCACTTTTGGCTCATTTAAACACAGGATGTTTACCTTTGCATTTGAAAAACCGGATCAAAGTGTAAGCCATTCAAACACAGGATGTTTACCTTTGCATTTAAAAAACCGGATCAAAGTGTGAGCAACTTTTATGCTGAAATTTTATTTTTAACCCTTTGCATGCTGGGAAATTTGTCGTCTGCTCAAATGTCGTCTGCTGAATTTCTAAAATTAGCATTTTCTTCAATTTGTTTTCAAAGAATACTATCAGAATAGCAAACAGTTTGGTTCCTGATGAGACGCCACGTTCTGTGGCGTCTCATCTGGATCCAAACTGTTTGCAAATGCCTTTAAAATTGACTTAAAATTTTGCTTAAAATTTACACAAAAATGTTTTAAGCATGTAATAAATTGTGAACATTTGTTAGCATATTAAACTTATTTTTTTTGTTTTGATTGAGATTTGGAAGCTTAGTCTGTCTAGAGAAGACTTGAGCAATGTGATGTCTTGAAATAATAATAAATGAACTTATGGATTTTTTTATATTTTTTTAACTCTGTAATGCTTTATTTGCTTTATTTGCCAATTAAATGAGTTCATTACATGTATATTAAAAAACATGGAAGACTGTTTTCTTCAGTATACATTTAGGAGTCTTTACTACATTTAGTTTGTATAAACCAATATAATTGACAGTGAAAAAACCCTTTTGTTTTACTTTTGCAGAAATATACATTGCACCAGGGTAAAACGTTTTCAAAGCTATGTCAATTCATCAAAACGTTTTTACATTGCAACCTTCATCAAATGTTGTGTACATGTATTTACATGATATCTAAATCTGAAACTGTATTTGTCAGAATCGAGACATAGATTGTTTTGTCCTCAATATTGTTATTTTCATCTTTCTGATATTGATTTTAGTAGGTTGACTTCAAACTAGAAATAAAAATGTAGTCCCATTGAAGTGATAAATATTTTGACGATTTGTAGACAATGTTATTGTATTATTCATGACAGATTTGTAAGGGGTTTTCTTATTGATTTTTTTCCGATTTCTTTACCAGATTTGTTTATGATTTGTTACTGATCCATTAACCCGATTTGTTCATGATTTGTTACTGATCCATTAACCCGATTTGTTCATGATTTGTTACTGATCCATTAACCAGATTTGTTCATGATTTGATACTGATCCATTAATCCGATTTGTTCATGATTTGTTACTGATCCATTAACCCGATTTGTTCATGTTTTGTTACTGATCCATTAACCCAATTTGTTCATGATTTGTTACTGATCCATTAACCCGATTTGTTCATGATTTGTTACTGATCCATTAACCTGATTTGTTCATGATTTGTTACTGATCCATTAACCAGATTTGTTCATGATTTGTTACTGATCCATTAACCTGATTTGTTCATGATTTGTTACTGATCCATTAACCCGATTTGTTTATGATTTATTCGCGATGCGTAACCGATCCATTTACCTGATTTTTCATCAATTATTACAGGTTTGAAAATTACAGGTTTGAAAATTAATCGGATATAAATCATTTGTTCATGATTTATTAATGATTCATTAGCTCATTTGCATACCATTTAGATTTTGAGCAAATAATGAACAAATCACAATCAATGCCATCTATCTATTACACTGATTCATTCCAATCTTTTTTATGCCCCTGTAAGGGTGGCATATAGAAGTCCGACTGTCCATCTGTCAGTCCATCTCTCCGTCCAACCATCCGTCCTGAATTATATTTCCGGACTTTTCCTGATTTTTGGTGTGTGAGTCTAACTGCATGACTTACAGATCAAGTTGGAGTTTTGTTTCCATCCATTGAAGTTTGGCAAAGTTACAGGCCTTGGACTTCAACATTTTCTCTAGAAAAGCAGTTTTCCGGACATTTTTCCTAAATGCTTGCAGATTATTGCCTGATTTTCGGTGTGTGAGTCTAGCCCTATGACTTAAAGATAAAGTTCCAGTTTCGTTGCGGTTCATTGATTTTTGACCAAGTTACGGACCTTGGACTTAGGAATTTTCTTTAAAAGCGTTTAGGTTTCGAAAAATGTGGAAAAACACTTTGCGTTTAGGTTTAGAAAAATGTGGAAAAAGGGGGCATATGTCATCCTATGGTGACATTAGCCTTGTTTTATTTATTTTTTCCAAACGTTTTCAGATACTGACCTTAGTTTTGGTATGTTAGTTTTACATTCATGACTTACAGATCAAGTTCGAGTTTTGTTCCGGTCCATTTATTGTTGACAAAGTTTTAGGCCTTGGACTTAACCATTTTTTCTAAAATAGCTGCTGTGTGGCTTCAAAGTGCAGTAGGGGGGCATTGTGTTTCACAAACACCGCTATGGTATGTCTGAAAATGTATTATGTATAACTATTGCACATATTTGAAACAATTCTGTATCCACAATACTCCTATGTGTTAGGTTATAGTTTAACGGGGACTGCTCATCATCATAACTGCTTAACATATTTTTTACTCCAATCAATACACATTTGTTCTGCATTTCAGATTTCACAGAACAACTCTTTCAGTTTATGAAAGAGTACTCGCACCTGAATGTCTTCCGTTTGTTGGTTGGTGGTCACCCATTAATATTAGTCTGCAGTCCAGAGGAAGCAGAGGTAGATATAAAAACTTATATTTAGGACTGATTACTGCAGTACTTACATGCCTTTTCCTGGCCATTTGAGGAGAAATGCAATTTCAGGATTGGGAAATTTTTCGCTCGAAGAGTCCACTTATTTGGGATATACTCATATAATAGAACTCTTAATAATAATTCAAATTATGAAATAAATCATATCAGTTATAGTTATATACTTTGTTAGATATAGCTGAAATAATATTGAGATATATATTAATAATCTTTTTTTTTTCAAATTGGGAATAGTTTTTTCATTATGGTAATTTTGTTACCATTTTTGGGGGGAATACGCCAGGAAAAGTCCTGACTCATCAATTTAATTCAATTCTTTATGTCGTACATATGGCCACCGGCCCATATACAACATATAAACAACATTATATACAATGGATAGTCAAGGATAGAACATATTCGAATTAAGGAGGTCTTATAAGAAGACAATGTATTCTCAATCAGAATGGTGTCTTCTTTCCAATTTGTTATAAGTCTTCATTACAAACTAATTATCAGATTCAATTTTGAAAATTGTACAGCCAGAAAGCAGGGTAACCAAACATACAAAGGGTGTGACAGGATTTTAACTTTATAACAATTGGTCTGATAAGCCTTCAAGTGGTTTTGCCCTGTCTGCCTTTCCATGATTATTTCTTTTTAATTAGTCATTGACAGTTAAAATACAATTGTAACCCCTTTTAAATATCATGACAATAATAGTGTATGGAAATGACAACCTTTTGCATCATTTCTAGCCGTTGATGAACAGCTCCAAACATCTTGATAAGGCTTCCGACTACAATTTCTTGCATCCATGGCTCGGCACAGGTTTACTGACCAGGTATGATGTGGGCATTTTTAAATTGCTTTAGTTCCAGGTCCAGAACACATCCTCAATTTTTAATTCAGTGTCCTAAAAATAGGTAGGGTGGCATTTAGCAGTCGCACTGTGCGTCTGTTTGTCTGTCCGGCATGTGTGTGAGTCGACCTGCATGGCTTACAGATCAAGTTCAAGTTTTGTTCCGGTCCATTGATTTTTGGCAAAGTTATGGGCCTTGGTCTTAATTTTTTTCTCTAGAATAATACTTTTACACACCTTTTCCTAAACACTTTCAGATATTCACCTGATGTTTGGTGTGTGAGTCTACCTACATGACTTACAGATCAAGTTCGAGTTTTCGTTACAGTGCATTGATTTTTGGAAAAGTAAAGGGCCTTGGACTTAAAATTTTCTTTAAAATAACACTTTTCTGTAATTTTTTCTTAAATGCTTTCAGAAACTGGCCTTATTTTTAATGTGTGTCAGTCTGCCTACATGACTTACAGATCAAGTTCAAGTTTTGTTCCGGTCCATATATTTTTGGCGAAGTTATTGGCCTTGGACTTAGACATTTTCTCTAGAATAATAGTTATCCAGAAGTTACGGGCCTTGGAGCTGGTGTTCGGCTTCAAAGTGCAGAAGAGGGCATTGTGTTTCACGAACACAGCTCTTGTTTTATTTAAAAATGAGGTTACAGCAATGAGTATAACTGCTTTGGTGAAGGGTCAGGGGCACTTTCAAATGGGGAAATGCTGTTGGGAAAATGCAAGAAAAAAGTTTGATAAATTGAGTATCTATAACTAGTTTGCTTGAATTATTATAATTGTGTATATATAAACCCTATCAGTCATTTTCAATATTTACCAATTCGATTTGAGATTGACTTCCTTTGGCTAACATTGCAAAAACACATACATGACCCAAATTAATTATCTGTAGAAAATTGTGCATATTATCTGTTCTTGTTTTCAAATGTGATTACATGTGAGGTAAGTTGTGACATATCAGTTAAAGTATTAAGTCTGTTAGACAACTGGTAACACTTTTTTAAATATAACTTTATATAAGGTATGAGAAGCATTTCTGACCTTGACTTTGATTTTGAATTATTGGGTTTGCTAATTTCAAGATTTGATAGCTTAAGTCTAACCAAAAAGCAGTCAATAACATTTGCACTAAACTCTTATACATGGTTACAGAGAAAAGGTAATGGAATGAAGGAGGATCATTAAGGCATCGTTTTTTTTATATAACGAATTCGCAAAATGTTTTTGCTGTTAGTCAAAACACAAGTTTAACATGTTATTTACATAAAAAGGTATAACAATGTATATATATAGTGTTAATTATAAACAATAAAAATGCTCAACAAAGTTAAGGTTTTCCTCTTTGGTGACATGCTTTATCAATCAATGTCATACATTGAGAAAACAACATAAATTGATTTTAAATGTTATGAAACAAAAGCAAAAGGAGTGGAGAATTATTGCGGAACATTACACTAAATAAATACAATGTATAACATGATAACATCAACAACAGTTTATGTTTTAGCACCGGTGACAAATGGAAGTCAAGAAGAAAGTTGCTTACACCAACGTTTCACTTTAAAATTCTCCACGACTTTGTTAGCGTATTCAATGACCAGAGCAAAGTTCTCGTGGAGAAGATGCGGCTGCTAGCAGACGGAAAAACTACGGTGAATGTGTTCAACGACATCACACTGTGTGCTCTGGATATTATTTGTGGTAAACATTATTTTTGTAAAAACCAAGTATCATGTTAATTGCGGCAAAGCTAAAATAAACAGAAAAAAAAGATTTAGCAAAAAATTGGTTGTTGACCAGTGCATATATATATTCACCAAATCAGTATGGAAAATATTAATTTTTAAACATAATCATCTAACTTGTCAGAGGTTGCTGTTTGTGTTTTTTTTTTTTTCATTTTAAATATAACATTTTAATAAACACCAGATTATCTTTTATAAGTGTTTGTAAAAGATATGATTTTTCATTGAAAACGCAATTTGGCATTTAAACAGAAATACTGCTTATAATTTTTCCTAAGAACTTTAAAATTACGATCTCCAACATTCAATTTGCTTTACCTGTCAGAGACTGCCATGGGTCGCAGTGTGAATGCCCAACAGAACAGCGACTCAGATTATGTGACGGCAGTTTACAGGTATAACAATCATGCTTATTAAAAGATTGCAATAATTCTCCCGCCATCTTAACATGGAGGCTCAAAAGGATTGTCTATTCTTGAATCAGTACATGGTTCATTAGCTTTAAAATTTTCTCGTTGCAACACTTACTTCAACAGTTGAATAGTTACTGTTTATAACCTGTGATGATTTTCAAAACATTTCAGAGCCTTTGAGTTTTAAGATGGTCAAAATTTAAGGACCTTCGAAAACTGGCTTACGTGGCATATCTCTTCAAACTGGCCTATATTTTAGGGTTTGTGAATTTAAATTGGCCTACATTTCAGGGCTTCCGTATGCAAACTGGCCAATATATCAGAGCCTATGTATTATGCACATTTAGTATCCAGTCAGGTAGATATGCACGAAATAATACACTGAGACAGGAACGATACTGTTTAATTTGTAACACAAATGACATAGAAGATAAATAGCATTTAGTACACATGTATGTGTGTGCTCAAGATACAAAACAATAAGAAAATCAAAGCGCTGAAGGAACTGAAGTGTTTCTTTTGAATAATCTGAGACACACTTTAGTTTTCAAAATTATGTTATAGCTTTTTATATCGCAAGTTTGAAATGAACACAACCCATTCAAATTTATAAAGAGTGTGTCTTAAAGCACAGGTCGAGATGTGTGTGCACTGTTTATCCTCATATTTATGTTATAGAGATAACTTAGACAAAATAACAACAATATGTCTTTTTTTTCCACAATTGGTTGCTGCACTGGCAACCATCTTTAGAATTTTGTTTCCTTGCTAAAAAATAACAAGCCTATAATCATGTACATGTTGTGTTATGTGTATCTAATACTGTATTTATTTTCTTTAAATAATTGAGCAACAATGTTTTCAACATGACAGACTTTTCATGCAGCATTTAGCCCCCTTTTCCCTGAAAGCAGCCAATATGTACAGATTTCAATGATAAACTGGCAGATGTCGTCGCACAACCTATTATAAACACTAGACTGGCCAATATTGTTGAACAAGCTCTTAAACCTTATACATGCTGTCTGCTACAGTGTGAACAGGCAGTGGTTATCTTTACTAGCTGCAGTTGTCGTCCCTAGCGTAGTTAAGGCATGCTGATTTTGAAAACTGGCTCACTACTTTAGTGTGAGCTAACGCTCACACTAAAAATATATAAGCCATCAGTTTATTAATATTTAGAATTACTTAAATCAAGTATCACTTTTTATAAAAGAATCACTCACTATGTGGTCAACAAATTTAAATGCTCGTGATATATCTAATACAAATTAATGTTTGTTGATTTTTTTATGTATGAATACAAATGGAAGCAGTACAATTATGAGCATTTATCAATTGCAGTAAAATTTAATGGCATTTATTTCAAATTTTTTAACCACGTCTGTATTTATCCCCACGCTTTTAAAAGCGTGGGGATATTGTATTGATCTCTGTTGTTTTTTTTTAGTTGGTCACTATCTCCTCCTTCACTTTTAGCACTGGAACCTTGAAACTTACACACATGGTAGCTATGAGCATATGTGCGACGGTGACGGAGTTTTGATCTGACCGCTGGGTCAAAAGTTATGGGTAAATAAAAGTGTAAAATGGGTAAAAAAACAACAACTCATTTTACTAACAATATGCGACGCACATGATTATAACTTTTGACCCAGGGGTAAGATCAAAATTCCAAATAGTGCACTGTCGCACATATGCTCATAGCTACCATGTGTGTAAGTTTCAAGGTTCTAGTGCTAAAAGTGTAGGAGGAGAAAGAGCAGCATGGGGGTTGGGGTGGGTCCCAAAATTCTGTTTTAACATAACTTCTTCATTTATTCACCAATTGTCGTCACTTTCATACTGAACATCTCTTATGACAACACGGTTTATCTTGACCATCCATGTCCACATTACCCACCCCAAGGCCATTGATAAAGGTAAAGGCAGCTTGGTTCCCGTCCTCTTTCAAATTTATCGAGAGGTCCAATTTTTTTTTCGTTCCCAAATTTTTTTTCGTACCCAATTTGTTTCATACCCATTTTTTTTCGTACCCAATTTTTTTTTTTACCCAATTTTTTTTTCGTACCTAATTTTTTTCTCCTACCAAAAATGTGTTTTTTCGAACCCAATTTTTTTTTCGTACCCAATTTGTTTTCATACCCATTTTTTTTTTTCGTACCCAATTTTTTTTTGTACCCAAATTTTTTTCGTACCCACCCCGGACCACACCAACATAGGCCTTGCCCACCCAAAATTGCCTTTTAATATAACATCTATGCGGCGTGGGGATACGCTTCGGCATCTGCCGTGCCATTTCTAGTTTTTTTGTTTTTTTTTCTTCACAAGATAAAGTAATATGAATGCCTTATGTTGACATATTCTTTGTAAATGTATGTGTTTAAACCATGTACTATGTACAAGTCTTGAAAAAAATGGCCTCCATTTCAGGGTTTCTATATCAAAACATTTCAAAGCCTCTCAGTACAACCTGGTCTACATTTCAGATCCTCTGTATTCAAACTAGCCTACATTTTAGATCCTCTGTATTCAAACTAGCCTACATTTTAGATCCTCTGTATTCAAACTAGCCTACATTTTAGATTCTCTATATTCAAACTAGCCTACATTACAGATCATCTGTATTCAAACTAGCCTACATTTTAGATCCTCTGTATTCAGACTGGCCTACGTTTTAGATCCTCTGCATTCAAACTAGCCTACGTTTTAGATCCTCTGTATTCAAACTAGCCTTCATTTTAGATCCTCTGTATTCAAACTAGCCTACATGTTAGATCCTCTGTATTCAAACTAGCCTACATTTTAGATCCTCTGTATTCAAACTAGCCTACATTTTAGATCCTCTGTATTCAAACTAGCCTACATTTCAGATCCTCTGTATTCAAACTAGCATACGTTTTAGAGCCTCTGTATTCAAACTAGCCTACATTTAAGATCCTCTGTATTCAAACTAGCCTACATTTTAGGTCCTTTGTATTTAAACTAGCCTACATTTAAGATCCTCTGTATTCAGACTGGCCAACATTTGAGGGTATGTGAATTCAAAGTGGGCTCCATTTCAGGGCCTTTATATTAAAACTAGCCTACTTTTCAGGTCCTCCCAGTTCATACTGGTTCATTTTGGTGGCTCTGTATTCAAACTGTCATACATTTCAGAGCTTCTGCATTCAGATTGTCTTATATTCCAGAATGTCTGAGTACATACTGCTCTAGATTTCATGGCCTCTTAGTAAACACTATCCTACATGTCAGGGCCTCTGAGTACACGTTCATGAGACAGAGAAGCCCCTGGATGTGGCCAGACTTTCTGTTCCGACTGCTTGGACCAGGCAAGAAATATGATGAGTCCTTGAACATACTTCACAGTTTTACAGAAAAGGTGCGTTTAGTCTGCATATGAGCCAATTTGTTCAAATTATTTATGATGTTTTCTTTTATCATTAACATGCATGTTGAAAAGAAATAAATAATGTATTATCCAGAGAAGTTACTGACAAGAAAATTTTATTCAAAGATGAACTTATATTAAAAAAATAAATATAACATGTACTAGAAATCCAATTTCTTTTAAATAAGTATGTAGTAGTATTTGATATGCCGCTTTAAAGGTGATCAAAGAGAAGCAACAGGAGTTCTGGAAGAGGTATGAGCACAACAAGGATATAACCATGGAGCAATTGCTGAGCGAACAGGACCTCAGCATGGGGCAGAAACAGCGACTGGCCTTCCTGGACATGCTGCTGTGTACGACCTCTGAGGGGAAGCGACTCTCGTTCCTTGATATCAGAGAGGAAGTGGATACCTTCATGTTTGAGGTAGGTCATGGTTCAAACTTGTATCATAATCCAAATGTGCTGCTGCATCTGTCCTACGATGTGAAGCGACTCTCGTTCCTAGATATCAGAGAGGAAGTGGATACCTTCATGTTTGAGGCAGGTCATGGTGATAAGTTCTATCATAATCTGCATATGTCCTCAAGCGGAAGCAACTTTTTTCCTTAAAAGGAGGTGGATACTTTCATATTAGAATGTTTGTAGTGGCACTTCCATGACCACTGACGCCCCTTTAAAATACATTGAAATATTTTTGGTGGACGGGGGCTTTAAGTAGATGCAGCAGATTTTGAAACTTAAGGTTTTTCTTGTTCTTTGGGTCATAACATGATGTCATTGAAAAGCTTTTCTTGTTCTTAGGGTCATTAAACTATGTCAATGAAAAGCTTGTCTTGTTCTTAGGGTCATGAAACTATGTCATTGAAAAGCTTGTCTTGTTCTTAGGGTCATGACACAACTGCCATGGCATCCAGCTGGGCCCTGCATCTGATTGGCTCAGATTCTTTGGTACAGAAGAAAGTACATGAGGAATTGGATGCTATATTTGGTGAGCAATGTTTTCTTAATAATTAAGTCTTTTCACAGAGTTTTCCAAAGTTAAATCATTGTTTGAATAATTAAAATGCCCTGTTTTAACAACAGTTACTGTTTGCTGATGATATGTTTCATGTATAGTTTTTACTTTAAATGAAGTTTATAGTGATGGATAATCTATGTACTTTACATAAGGGATATCTTGAGTTTCTGTTTATAATTGTCTGATTTATATCTTTGTCCTTGTTTATAGTATTTCATCATAAGACTTTTACTAACTATACAAGACACAGTCACACATATGGGGAATAAATGGGTTAATTTTGCTTAGGCTCAATTTTTTGCGGGAAGCGGACAACGACAACGAGCGAGGCCTGGTATTGGAATGCGCATNTAGGGTTTGCCTAATCCTTACCCGACCCTTAACCCTAACGCAGGGTTATCTCCCGACCCCTATACCAGGCCTCGTTAGTTGTCCGCTTCCCACTTTTTGCATTAAAGTCTTGGTGGTAACATCTTTTGAACAATACAATTTTGCAAGCTAAAGTAAAATATAAAATTTGTCTTGTGTCTCAAGAAATTTAAATCATTCTTCACATTTTTTTAATAAACAGCAGGCAATAATTTGGATGTTAAATTTCACAATTCCAAATGGGAGAACAATTGGTATGTAAATGCCTGTCAAATGCAAAGCAACTATGGTTTCAAAATAACACGCAGTTATTGATTAATATCTGGTTGCTACAGGTGACAGTGAAAGGGATGCAACTATGGACAACTTAAAGGAAATGAAGTACTTGGAGTGCTGCATTAAGGTAACTTACTTCCCTTTTATTGACATCAAAGCCCCTAACAACCAACTTCTTTATGCGGTGAGGAATGTAAAATTTTAGCTTGTTTCCACTCTAGAGTTTACATTTCTCATCCAATCTGATCAAAAACTAAGATACCAGGTCTGAAAAAACATGAAAAAACATGTAACCTCTCTAAGGGGCACATTTATTATTCAACATTGATGACACTTGATCAGAATTTTTATGTAGACATTTGTATAGCTTATTTTGACACTAGGTTATGTGCGTCTAAAAACCTGGTTACCAGGTAAACTCTTTGAAAAAGGCCATAATTATGACTCAATTTTGATGGAACTAAGAATGTCCCATTTCCAGTCTCAAACAGTTTTCCTAAACGACAGCCTAAATTTCCCAAAGAAAAGTTTCAAAAATAAAATAAAAATATATTAATTTTTATTAATTGCATTTTCGTATCCAACTCAATGAAATGAACCTAACTAAATATAATATTGTTAACACTTTTATTCGCAAATCAGTATTTGTTTGCAAAAAAAAAGCCCACCAATTTCCAAATTAAGTAAAAACCATGCAATTTTTCCAAATCCAAAGGGCCCTGGCCTTATTCCTAAATAGTGAAAAAAACAACAACACTGGTTTCATGTAAAATCTTAAAAAAACTTTGTAAGCACTCTAAAGGCTTCAGTAATGGCTCAATCTTGGCAATATATAGGCTGTTTTTATGCCCCCTTCTTCGAAGAAGAGTGTTTTTGGCCTGTCTGTCTTTCATTGTGTGTGTCTGTCTGTCCCAAAACTTTAACCTTGGTCATAACTTTTGCAATATTGAAGATAGCTACTTGATATTTGGCATGCATGTGTATCTCATGGAGTTGCACATTTTGAGTGGTGAAAGGTCAAGGTCATCCTTCAAGGTCAAATGTCAAATATATGGGTCAAAATCGCTCAAAAGGGGGCAAAGTGTTTAACAAACACATCACTTGTTTAATCTGGGTCATGTGCGTCGAAGAAACAAATAGTCAAATAAAGAAGGTCAGCAGGTCAAATTGATAAAAACCTAGTTACCACTCTAGGGGCCATATTTATTACTCAATCTTGATAAAACATGGTCAATATCAACATGATGTTTGAATCTGGAACACGTGGGGTCAAAGTCTGATCACCAGTCATCATGGCCCTCTGTCCCTCCATCTTGATATTTCATTAATATGAATGAACATTTCTCTGTGAAAAAAGGGTATAATGCATGTGAGTAAAGTGTTGTCACAGATTAGCCTGTTCAGGTTGCTCAGGCTTAGCCTGTGCAGTTTGCACAGGCTTATCATGGACAACACTTTCAGCCTTAACTAGATTTTCGCTAAGAAGAGACTTCCTTTAAAGGAAAAATACAATAAAAGCAGAAAGTGTCATGCCTGATTAGCCTGTGCAGACTGCACAGGCTTATCACGGGTGACACTTTACGCACATGCATTAAGCCCTGTTTTCTCAGATCAAGGCTCACATGTTTCCAGGAGGCATTACGGATGCGTCCTTCAGTGCCTGTGTTCGGTAGAAGCCTGACAGAAGACATTGTCATCCGTAAGTATTTTTGTTTTATTCCAAAATAATGAATAAGAATCTTAAACAGAACATTTGTATACACATTTTAAAAGATGGTATCACTCTGTTCAAATCTGGACAGTTTTTGTCATAATGTCAGTATTGAATCGCTTGTGTTATCCATTTTTTTTTACTATTCATTGAATAGTTGAAGCTTTACAGTTTACTCTATTTTATGTACACATGCACAATCTTATCTAAAGGAACCTTAATTGTGATTGCAATTATTTCAAAAAGGAACAAATATAAGTAGAACTTTAAACATATTTTTTTTTGTGGCATTACATGATTTTTGTAGAAATCTAATTTTAAAGTTTAAATTTGCATACAATTAACTTTGTAACTATTACCAATATGCACTTTTTAATGTGTCTCTACAGTAAATATATCAGGTCACTAAAAGAAATGTACATGCTTTATCAATGTGCATGAATTATTAAAGCAGAAGAATATCTTGGGAAAGCTCATGTAGATCTATGCACCTCATAAGTTAAAGAGAGACTGTACGATTTAGTCAAATATTTATGAATTTTTATAAAATGTCTTTAAACTTATTATACATATATTTCAATATAAATTAAAATAAAAGTTAAGAAGAACATGTGTCGAAAAATGCGAAATATGCCAGATATTTAATTCTGAAATCGAAAAAGGCTTCCAGTCGAATTCGCCAGCATATATATCATGCATGTACAATGTGAATCTAATTTTAGTTTTAGTGCAGATTCGTTCATACGACACAAAGACAGAATTTTGTTTCTTAGCAAATGCGAGTAAAAGCGTCGGCATCGGCTTTAACCAGTGTTAACTTGTCTTTGCTGCTTTTTATGAAATTCGTCTTCGATGTATAATTTTTCTTGCCTATTTTGTGTTATTGTAAAATATTTCTATCAATATATTACAATTTAACACCTATGAAAATCGTACAGTCTCCGTTTAAGACAGTTTGCAGGGTGTTTTGCCTTATGTCCAGAGCCACTTTTTGATTTAATACTGCAATGTTTTGTTTTCACAAAAACTTGTGTCTCATTATCTTTGAATATAAAGCCGGAGAGCCAAATTTTGGACTTGACCAATGCCATGAATTATTTCATGTCTCAGGTTTCTCACAAAATCACTTCTATCAAAAGCTGAATTAATTTATTTATTTTATTACCTTTCTATCACACAATTGTTTCCACCTTACTTAATTTTTCTTAACACCCGACAGGTGGTGTTCCTTTAGAAAAAGGCACCAGCGTTCTGATAGTGCCAGCTGGGATCCATTACCGTGCGGATATCTACCCAGACCCAGACAGGTTTGACCCGGACCGGTTCCTACCGGAAAACTGTGTGTCAAGACACCCGTTCGCTTTCATTCCGTTCTCTGCTGGACCCAGAAATTGCATCGGTTAGTATAAACGCAACAGTCACCTAAAAAGAATACTGGCCCCCTGTGATAGGCGTTTTTATGCCCCCTTCTTCGAAGAAGAGGGTTTATATTGTTTTTGGCCTGTCTGTCTGTCTGCCATTCTGTCTGTCTGTCCAAAAATAAAACCCTGGTTAAAGTTTGGTCATATCTTTTGCAATATTGAGGATAGCAACTTCATATTGGCATGCATGTGCATCTCATGAAGCTGCACATTTTGAGTGAAAGGTCAGGGTCATGGTCATCCTTCAAGATTAAAGGTAAAAAAACACAATCCAAGGGAAGTAATAAGCTTTAAAGGGAGATAATATCTAAACCTGCAAAATAATAAAAAAAAAAAAATTCAAAGCGGCGCAATGGGGAGCATTGTGTTTCTGACAAGCACATCTCTTGTTTTAACTATTTTTAAGTTCAATTTTTTAGCAATTAATCAGTAGACCAATGTTCGGCCATCTTTTTAGCTCACCTAATCACAAAATGGTCATGGTAAGCTATTGTGATCAATCTATGTGTTGTCCATCAAGTCCTAGTAAGATTTTGACTAAAAAAAGAAGACAATAAATAATTCTTAAGTAGCTGTTTTAAAAAAAAATCTTTTTTCTTTCAAAGGCCAGAAGTTTGCTGTACTGGAGGAGAAAGTCATTCTGTCGTCTATCTTCCGTAACTTCTCTGTGAAGAGCATGCAGAAGCTAGACGAGATGGTCCCCTTGGCCGAACTAATTCTCAGGCCAGGGGAGGGAGTTAAGGTCATTCTTACACCTCGCAAAAAAGCCATGTAGAGGACTAGTATAAACTGTATTTTGATCGAAAATCTTGGGTGTGCTAAAATGACCAATTAATAACGTGAATGACAATGTATTGATTTATGTTTTTACAAATAGGTAAAACACTTTTTTTTTTTATTTGAACGGATTTATACATTACATAGTTAATTGAACTGTGTTTCCAAAATCAATCATGTGACTTTAGCCCAGAGGAAAAGAATTCAACATAAGGAAACAGAATATTCTAACTAATAATAATTAATACCTGATATTTTTTTTATTACCTTTTTGAAAGAGGTACAACCATTCTACAGAACTTAAAATGCAATTTATTTCAATTCATCATAATCTCGAAAGACAAGATAAGAAATAGTCAATATCTATAAACTCTTGTATGTCTTGAGTATTGAGTAATTTTTATAGCCGGTATGTTTCATTAAAGGAAAGTAACAAATAAGTGTGTTCTAAATTAGCCATAGTGCGAGTTGATGTGCTGACCTTTGAACGCTAAAAATGGTTGAAAATCTCTTGCTATATTATCAATCCTAATGAGTTAACATTAAGCAATTAATTCAGTTTATAGTCAAATGTAATTATAAGTAGTGCGATGCAGTAAGCCCTTATTTTGTCATGACATTTTGTTTGTATTTTTTTTCCCGCTTAAAAAAAATTGATCTTAGGTTTATGTGTTGCCATATCACTTAATGCCATTTCACCGTATATATTTTATTTAGCTTTGTTTGAAACTATTGCCAGACTTTTACTTGACAGTATTTTTTTTATTTCTAGATACCAAATATTTTCAAAATTCAGTATCATGTTTGACTCAGGGTTGTGTTATAAGTCTGTTAACATGTTTGCATATTTTTCAAAAACATATCTTTCAACTTATTTTCTTGTTAAGCCTTTCGGAAAAAAATGGCAGATGTATACATGAAGTATTTTGTCAAATAACTGTGCTATTTGTTTACATGTTATGCCTCATCAATTTGTTTGACAAATTTTCATATAAAATAAAGCCTTAAAGAAAAAAGTTGCTTGTATCCATATACCCGAAAGACCCTTATTTTTGGTGCTGGCTCTTAACTTTATTTTTTGGCATTCTAGCGTGAGTTTTTGATAACTTTAACAATTTTAGATCATATTCCCAAAATGAACTTTTACATATAAAGAATGATATGTAACAAAGAGTTTCGGCTGATTTCTGTTATTGAACATAATTTGTAAAAGTTACTTGTTGTTAGTTAAAACAAGTAAACTAAAAAAACAAGTTTTGCCGACCTAATAACCCTTCTTTTTTGGCGATATTAGTAGAAACAAACAACTTTTTCTGGCTAGAAATGTGTTATTTTTTGCCAGTATTATTAGGAATAAATTTGTTTAAATTCTTAAACAATGTTTTGTTTTAAAAGTGATTGAAGTGCTCAAGGCGAGCTATTGTGATCACCTTATATCTGGCGTCATCCATTGTATGGTGTGTTGTGTATGTCATCAACTTTTAGCTTGTAACCACTCTAGAATCCCTTTTTTCATCAATCTTGATTAATTTTGGTTAGAATGTTTATTTTGAAAATACTGAGGCCAAGTTTCAATCTGGTTCAAGTGCTTCCCAAAACTAGGTCACCAAGTCAAATCTTAGAAAAACTTTATTACCACTCTTGAAGCCACGTAATCATGATAAAACTTGGTCAGAATGTTTATTTGGACCCTTTCTGGGATGAATTGGAATCGTGGTCATGTGCGTCTGAAACTAGGTCACCTGTTCAAATCTTAGAAAAACCATGTTACCCCTGTAGAGGCAACACTTATGACTCAGTCATGATGAAACTTGCTCAGAATGTAAATCTTGACATTTTTAAGGGTCAGTTTGAATCTGAGTTATGTGCATTCAAAAACTATTCACTAGGTCAAATCAGAGAAAAACCTTATACCTCTCTAGTCATAAATTATACTTATGTTACATAAAGGGCAACTCTTATTTATGTTTTTAATTATTTGGTGAATATAGGACTGATGCAGTTACTCCCCTTTGACTGTATTGTTATTGATATCATGCAATTTTAGTTTTTTTGTGTGAATCATGTGTGTTATTGTTATTTGATTTTTCTTATTTTTATATTATATTTTAAGAAAATTTACCACACATGACAACCATGAGTAGATGACATTTTAAGTGTAAAACCATCTCCCTACCTATAAGGTTATGGTAACACTTTGAGGTCAATCGTAAAATTTGGCCATAAAACAGTTTTAAAATGTCTGTATCAGCCATACCTTTGCCACATATTGATGGATTGTAAAATAACATGGCACAAATGCAATTCATCATAAGACGACGTAACCCTTGTATTCCTACATCAAATGTCAATGTTACACTTTAAAGATCAAAACAGCTTAGGCTGACTGTAACGTTGTCATTCACCATGCTATTTTAAGATAACTTATCATAAATGGCAGCCATGAGAACACGGCATTTCGAGTGTAAAGCCTACGCAAGGGTCATTGTCACACATAGAGGTTAAAGGTGAAATTTTGCAATATTAAGCCTTTTCAGACTGAAACATTTTCATTTATCATTTGCGCGTATAACCTGTAGACGTCGTTTCCTCAAAGGGCATTGTCACACTCTGATGTCAAAATCGGCCATAAACAGCTTGTGAACGACATGGTTTTGAAACAAACTTGGAATGTTGGGTCATCCCTTACCTAAAGACAAATGTCTGGTTAATTTAGGTCTATCCTATTGATCTCTTAACTTTATTTTAAATGTGTACCTTCTATCAGGTCAAGTCTTCAACAATTGGTGTCTGTGAAATCAGGGGAGCGCTTAAGCCACCATGGCCCTCGTGAATGCTTGGTAAAATAATGTTACGTATTTTTATGTCCCCCACTATAGTAGTGGGGGACATATTGTTTTTGCCCTGTCTGTTGGTTGGTTGGTCTGTTGGTTGGTTGGTTTGCGCATACTTTAACATTTTGCAATAACTTTTGCTATATTGAATATAGCAATTTGATATTTGGCATGCATGTGTATCTCATGGAGCTGCACATTTTGAGTGGTGAAAGGTCAAGGTCAAGGTCATCCTTCAAGGTCAGAGGTCAAATATATGTGGCCAAAATCGCTCATTTTATGAATACTTTTGCAATATTGAAGATAGCAACTTGATATTTGGCATGCATGTGTATCTCATGGAGCTGCACATTTTGAGTGGTGAAAGGTCAAGGTCAAGGTCATCCTTCTAGGTCAAATATATGGGTCAAAATTGCTCATGTAATGTAACTTCTGCAATATTGAAGCTAGCAATTTTATATTTGACATGCATGTGTATCTCATGGAGCTGCACATTTTGAGTGGTGAAGGGTCAAGGTCAAGTTCATCCTTCAAGGTCAAACGTCATATAGGGGGACATTGTGTTTCACAAACACATCTTGTTTTTAATCAAAGTGTTAAAACGCGTAGATCTAGACGATAATGGAATGTTAGAATGTGTGATGTCATAAGAAATTAAGAATATACGATTCATGTGCTCCTGTTTTATCAAGATACATGTACAGTCAATAGTTGCAGTTGTAAATATCCCAAGTAAGCTTATTGCGTGCACGACAACGGGTTGTCTAGAATGTGTGGGTGTCATAGAAGAATATAAGATTGCATTGCTCCTATAAATTTATCAAGAAATGTGTCGTGTTCTGAGTAAAATGGGAAAAATGCTTATGCGTAAAGTGTCATCGCAGATTAGCCTGTGCAGTCCGCACTGGCTAATCCGGGACGACACTTTCCGCCTAAACTGGATTTTCGCTAAGAATGGACATCATTTAAACGAAAAATTCCAAAAAGCGTAAATTGTCGTCCCTGCTTAGCCTGTGCGGACTGCACAGGCTAATCTGGGATGACAATTTACGCACAACCATTTTGCCCAGTTTTCTCAGAACACGCCACAAATAGTCGACAGTTACAGTTGTAAATATCCCAAGCATGCTAACTGCGTGCACATCGATTTTTATATAGACACTTCTGCCGAATTTGTCAAATCGTTCACCATTAAAGGTAAACCATATGCGATTTATTTATTATCCAAAGGCAGTTCATTGTAACAACTTGAACAAATAAAAATCGCCCTTTGTTCTGCTGTTTTACAATAAAAAAAATGTTTAAATTACGGATGTAATGTAACCGAAAAATGACGTCACATTCATTGCGTCATAGATGATAGTAATCCAAATTACCTAGACGCTCATTTACGACATAAGTCTCATTTAAAAGTAATACAAACGCTTAGAAGAACATGATCAGTTGCTAAGGAATTGCGTCTCAGTTTATTTTCGAGCGAAGCAGTGAGTAGATGTCTTTTCAACAAGCGTTTACGAAGAGCATATATTTCAGTTAAATCCATTTGAAACATAGAATCAAGGTAAGTAAAATTTACTAAGAAATACAACTTCTGAAGTGTATATTTGTTGTGCATTGACAATTGCAGGAAATTATTAAATAATGTGATTTAATATCCAAGTTAATTACACACAATGGCCAGTGAGTGGGTGGGGTAATAAAATGATATAAAAACTGAAAGTTTCGCAAGTTTAAAACTTAGAGATGAAATTGAAATTACAAACTGCTTATGGAAATGATCAACGTTTTCTTAAATTCATTTTGGAACAAGAAATTTAACCATCTCCCCCTTGAGCTTTGTTTCAGAGCTTCGGATAGAGGCGAATATTATTGTTATCGTGAAGAGTATAAATCTTATTGTGACATAACCTCAAATAATGCCTTAATGTTATTTTATCTGGAGCGCTTATTTACCAGACGTACATCATACTTACATGACATGATATCAGTCTGAAAAACATATCCTACAGTCCTTGTCTCAAAAGCCAGTGTCTCTTACCGTTGCCAACAGTAAACTATAGGAATTCTACTGCTTGTTTTCACAGTAACACAGGTCTACGTCACCTTATACTTCTACTATTTCTACCACTTCTTTTACTACTACTACTACTATATGTACTACTACTATTCTGTTTTAACGTATACTATTTCCACTACTACCGATACTCCTACTGCGTCTGCGAACATTACAGCGGTTACTTCTACTACTACTGATACTATTACTTCTGCTGTTACTGCTGATATACTACTGCCACTATTACTTTTGCTGCAAAGGCCACTTAGGCTATAACTACTAACGATTTAACCACAATTGCACTACACTGAATCTTGCAAGCGCACTGGCATAGCTAGAATTACTAGCGATTTTACCGCAATTGGACTACACAGTATCTTGCAAGCCCACAAGCATGGCTAGAATTACTAGCGATATTACCGCCATTGGACTACAAAGCATTTTGAAAGCCCACAAGCATGACTAGAATTTCTAGCGATATTACTGCAATTGGACTACAAAGTATCTTGAAAGCCCACAAGCATGGCTAGAATTACTAGCGATATTACCGCAATTGGACTACACAGTATCTTGCAAGCCCACAAGCATGGCTAGAATTACTAGCGATATTACCACAATTGGACTACAAAGTATCTTGCAAGCCCACAAGCATGGCTAGAATTACTAGCGATATTACCACAATTGGACTACAAAGTATCTTGCAAGCCCACAAGCATGGCTAGAATTACTAGCGATATTACCACAATTGGACTACAAAGTATCTTGCAAGCCCACAAGCATGGCTAGAATTACTAGCGATATTACCACAATTGGACTACAAAGTATCTTGCAAGCCCACAAGCATGGCTAGAATTACTAGCGATATTACCACAATTGGACTACAAAGTATCTTGCAAGCCCACAAGCATGGCTAGAATTACTAGCGATATTACCACAATTGGACTACAAAGTATCTTGCAAGCCCACAAGCATGGCTAGAATGACTAGCGATATTACTGCAATTGGACTACACAGTATCTTGAAAGCCCACAAGCATGACTAGAATTACAAGCGATATTACCACAATTGGACTACAAAGTATCTTGAAAGCCCACAAGCATGGATAAAATTACTAGCGATGTTACCACTATTGGACTACAAAGTATATTGCAAGCCCACAAGCATGGCTAGAATTACTAGCGATATTACCGCAATTGGACTACACAGTATCTTGAAAGCCCACAAGCATGGCTAGAATTACTAGCGATATTACCACACTTGGACTACAAAGTATCTTGCAAGCCCACAATCATGTCTAGAATTACTAGCGATATTACCAAAGTTGGACTACAAAGTATCTTGCAAGCTCACAAGCATGACTAGAATTACTAGAAAAATATAACCACAATTGCACTACACGGAATCTTGCAAGCGCACAAGCATGGCTAGAATTACTAGCGATATTACCACAATTGGACTGCAAAGTATCTTGCAAGCCCACAAGCATGGCTAGAATTACTAGCGATATTACCACAATTGGACTGCAAAGTATCTTGCAAGCCCACAAGCATGGCTAGAATTTCTAGCGATATTACCACAATTGGACTGCAAAGTATCTTGCAAGCCCACAAGCATGGCTAGAATTACTTGCAATTTTACCGCAATAGGACAACACAGTATCTTGCAAGCCTACAAGCATGTCTCGAATTACTAGCGATATTACCGCAAGTGCAGTACACGCAATCTGGCAAGCGTACAAGCATGTCTCGAATCACTATTCATATTACCGCAATTGGACTACACGGAATCTTGCAAAAGAACAAGCATAACTAGAATTACTAGCGATATTTCCGCAATTTGACTACACGGAATCTTGCAAGGGTACACGCATGGTTAGAATTACAAGCGATATTACCGCAATTTGATTACATGGCAACTTGCAAGCGTACAAGCATTGCTTAAATTACTATACATATTACTGCAATTTGACTACACGGAATCTTGCAAGGGTGAAAAACGTTACTAGAATAACTAGCGATATTACCGCAATTTGTACTTCATGGATTCTTGCAAGCGTACAGTACAGCCGAACCACGCGGAACCAACATAATCCTCGGTCACGCCACGGCCAGAATTGTTAGCACTCGGCATCGATCCGCGCAACGACGCCGAGTCTGTATTAACCTCGCGTACTTGGGGGGTGGGGGGGTGTATGGTTCGAAAAATTGACATTTTGTGTATGTGCACTTCATAAGTCGGGTCAAAATTACAAAACACTTGGAAAATCAGTGTCAGTAAATATGTGACCCCATCAAATTCCTTGTCAGATTCTGTGACGCAACTATATTGCTAAACATTTTAATATAACTAGCGATATTAACGCAATTTGTACTACATGGATTCTTGCAAGCGTACATGTACACGTATTGTTAGAACTGATAGCAATATAGCCGCGATTGGTTTGCCTTGCATCTTGCAAGCGTACACGCATGGTTAAAACTATTAATTGTTTAACGGTCATTGGTTTGCAATGCATCTAACAAAGGTACAATATTTGTTTTAACTACTAGCGATATAACCGCGAGGCATCTTGCAAGCATGCAAGCATGGTCTGAACTACAAACGATGTATAGGCAGTTGGTTTGCGAGGTATCTTGCAAGCGTTAACAGGCAACGATGATCATGGTTAAGACTAACAGCGATATTATAAAAATCGAGTCGTGTTCTGAGAAAACTGGGAAAAATGCATGTGCGTAAAGTGTCATCCCAGATTAGCCTGTGCAGTCCGCAAAGGCTAATCAGGGACGACACTTCCCCCTTGAACTGGATTTCGTTAAGAAGAGACATCATGTAAACGAAAAATTCCATAAAAGCGGAAATTGTCATCCCTGAATAGCCTGTGCGGACTGCAGAGGATAATCTGGGATGACAATTTACGCACAAGCATTTTGTCCAGTTTTCTCAGAACACGACACAATTGGTCTGTGAGGCACCTCACACGGTTACCAGCATGGTTTCTTAGGCGTCTAATACCGTACAATCATGGTAAGAAATATGGTAAAAACTACTTATTATATTACCAACATTGGTCTGTTAGGCATCATGCAAGTGTACAATCATGTTTAGACCCACATGCGATATTGCCACAATTGGTCTGCGAGGATTCTTACAAGATAAGAAACGATTAAAACTAAACAGCATGATTTCCGTTATCAGTCTTCGAGTCATCTTATTAACATAGGAACATTAGTATAACCGCCAGCGAGATTTTTATAATTGATGAACAAATAATCGTACACTTCGTACAAGTTAAAATTGATATATTTGAGTGTAACACTAAAGATTGTTAGATTTTCTCTAAAAGTCATACGACGATCGTGCATGGCTCTTGAAGCTACTAGATTGGTAAGCGTCTTGATATGCACGAATTATTTAACTTTTACACGTTTTAATTGTGAGAAATGCTTAAAAGAGTGCGCTTCAAACGTACAAGCATTGTTCAAACTTTTAACAAGATTAACGTGATCACTACACATATCTACTAGCATCGCAAAAACTACTAGCGTGACTCACTACCACGATCAGTGTATACGTCATCTTACAAGCGTAGATGCATTGTTACAACTACTCTCGAGAATTAACGTTTAATTGCGTACATGATATACTACACAACTTTGAAGATTAGATAAAGTTTTATTGCAAGCTGAAGCAAAAAATCAGTGCATTTTAGTACTTGATACTTATCGGTTGATTGAATCTAGAAAAAATGGGGGAAAATGACAGCCGTCCGCCTTTTAAGCTTGCTCTTTAATGACGTTTTAATTATAACGTAAGAAGTTGTTATCAGTTGTCATTAGTTTCACTTACTGCGCAGCAGATACAATTCACGAGAATGTTGAAGGTACACACAATATTATGTACACACATGTATATATATGCCACAATTAAATTACAGTTTTACCGTATTTTTTGTGACTACAAAATGCTGTACAACATTTGGATCTCTGTGCGGCTACATGATGCTGAACAACATTTGGATCTCTGTGTGACTACATGATGCTGTACAACATTTGAATCTGTGTGTGACTACATGACACTGTTTATCATTTGGATCTCTGTGTGACTACAGGATGCTGTACAGCATTTGGATCTGTGTGTGACTACAGGATGCTGTACAACATTTGGATCTGTGTGTGACTACAGGATGCTGTACAACATTTTGATCTCTGAATGACTACATGATGCTGTACAACATTTGGATTTGTGTGTGACTACATGACACTGTATATCATTTGGATCTATGTGTGACTGCATGATGCTGTACAACATTTGAATCTCTGTGTGACTACAAGATGCTGTACAACATTTGGACCTCTGTGTGACTACAGGATGCTGTAAAACATTCAGATCTGTGTGTGACTACAGGATGCTGTACAACATTTGGATCTGTGTGTGACTACAGGATGCTGTACAACATTTTGATCTCTGAATGACTACATGATGCTGTACAACATTTGGATTTGTGTGTGACTACATGACACTGTATATCATTTGGATCTATGTGTGACTACATGATGCTGTACAACATTTGAATCTCTGTGTGACTACAAGATGCTGTACAACATTTGGACCTCTGTGTGACTACAGGATGCTGTAAAACATTCAGATCTGTGTGTGACTACAGGATGCTGTACAACATTTGGATCTGTGTGTGACTACAGGATGCTGTACAACATTTTGATCTCTGAATGACTACATGATGCTGTACAACATTTGGATTTGTGTGTGACTACATGACACGGTATATCATTTGGATCTCTGTGTGACTACGTGATGCTGTACAACATTTGAATCTCTGTGTGACTACAAGATGCTGTACAAACTTTGGACCTCTGTGTGACTACAGGATGCTGTACAACATTTGGATCTCTGTGTGACTACAGGATGCTGTACAACATGTGGATCTCTGTGTGACTACAGGGTGCTGTACAACATTTGGATCTCTGTGTGACTACATGATGCTGTACAACATTTTGATATCTGTGTGACCATGATGCTGTACACCATGTGGATCTCTGTGTGCCTACATGACGCTGTACATCATTTGGATCTCTTTGTGACTTCAGGATGCTGTACAGCATTTGGGTCTCTGTGTAACTACTGGATGCCGTTCAACGTTTTGATCTCTGTGCGGCTACAGGATGATGTACAACATGTGGATTTGTGTGTGACTACAGGATTCTGTACAACATTTTGATCTCTGTGTGACTACAGGATGCTGTACAACATGTGGACCTCTGTGTGACTACAGGATGTTGTACAACATTTTGATCTCTGTGTGACTACAGGATGCTGTACAACATTTGGACCTCTGTGTGACTACATGATGCTGAACAACATTTTGATCTCTGTGCGACTACAGGTTGCTTAACATCATTTCGATCTCTATGTGACAACATGATGTTGTACATCATTTGGATCTATGTGTGACTTCAGGATCTTGTACATCATGTTGATATCTGTTCGTCTACAGGATGCTTTACAACATTTGGATCTCTGTTTGACTACAGGATCCTGTACATCATTTGGATCTCTGTGCTACTACAGGATGTTGTACAACATTTGGATCTCTGTGTAACTACAGGATGCTGTACATAATTTGGATCTCTGTGTGACTACAGGCTGCTGAACAACATTTTGATCTCTGTGTGAATACATGATTCTGTACAACATTTGGATCTATGTGCGACTACAAGATTCTGTACAGCATTTGAATCTCTGTGTGACTACTGGATGCTCTACAATATTTGGATCTCTGTGTGACTGCAGGATGCAGTACAGCATTTGGATCTCTGTGAGACTTAAGGGTGCTGTACATCATTTAGATCACTGTGTGACTACAGGATGCTGTACAACATCAGGACCTCTGTGTGACTACATGATGCTGTACAACATTTGAATCCCTGTGTGACTATAGGATTCTGTACAACATTTGGATCTCTGTGTGACTACAGGGAGTTGTACAACGTTTAGCTCACTTTGCGACTACATGATGCTGTACAGCATTTGGATCTCTGTGTGACTACAGAATGCTCTACAACATTTGGATCTCTGTGTGACTACAGGATGCTGTACATGATTTGAATCTCTGTGTGACTACATGATGCTATACAACATTTTGATCTCTGTGTGACTACATGATGCTGTACAACATTTTGATCTCTGTGTGACTACAGGATGCTGTACAAAATGTGTATCTCTGTGTGACTACATGATGCTGTACAGCATTTGGGTCTCTGTGTGACTACATGATTCTGTACAACATTTGGATCTCTGTTTGACTACAGGATGCTGTACAACATTTGGCTCCCTGTGCGACTACATGATGCTGTACAACCTTTGGATCTCTGTGTGACTACAGGATGCTCTACAATATTTGGATCTCTGTGTGACTACAGGATGCAGTACACCATTTGGATCTCTGTGTGACTACAGGATGCTGCACAACATTTCGATTTCTGTGTGACTACAGGATTCTGTACAGCATTTCGATCTCTGTGTGACTACAGAATGTTGTACAACATTTGGCTCTCTGTGATACTCCAGGATGCTGTACAGCATTTGGATCCCTGTGTGACTACAGGGTGCTCTACAACATTTGGATCTATGTGTTACTACAGGATGCTGTACAACATTTGGATCTCTCTGTGTGACTACGGGACGCTGTACAACATTTGGATATCTTTGTGACTTCAGGATTCTGTACAACATTTGGATCTCTGTGTGACTACTGGATGCCGTTCAACGTTTTGATCTCTACGCGGATACAGGATGCTGTACATCATTTGGTTTTTATGTGACTACATGATTATGTACAACATGTGGATCGGTGTGTGACTACAGGATGCTGAAAACAACATTTGGATTTCTGTGTGACTACAGGATGCTGTACACAATTTTGATTTCTCTGTGACTACAGGATGCTCTACAACATTTGGATCTCTGTGTGACTACAGGATGCTGTACAACATTTGGTTCGAAGTGTGACTACATGATGCTGTACATCATTTGGATCTATTTGTGACTTCAGGATGCTGTACAACATTTGGATCTGTGTGCGACTACTGGATGCAATTCAACGTTTAGATCTCTGTGCAGCTACATAATGCTATACATCATTTGGATCATTGTGTGACTACAGGATGCTGTACAACATGTGGATCGGTGTGTGACTACAGGATAATGAACAACATTTGGATCTCTGTGTGACTACAGGATGCTGTACAACTTTTAATCTCTGTGTGACTACATGATGCTGTACAACATTTGGATCTATTTGTGACTACAGGATGCTGTACAACATGTGGATCTATTTGTGACTACATGATGCTTTACATCATTTGGATCTAGTTGTGACTTCAGGATGCTGTGCAACATTTGGATCTCTGTGCGACTACTGGATGCCGTTGAACGTTTTGATATCTGTGCGGCTACAGGATGCTGTACATCATTTTGATCTGTGTGTGACTACAGGATGCTGCACAACATGTGGATCTGTGTGTTACTAAAGGCTACTGAACAACATTTTGATCTCTGTGCGACTACAGGACGCTGTACAACATTTTGATCTCTATGTGACTACAGGATGCTGTACATCATTTGGATCTCTGTGCGGCTAATGATGCTGTACAACATTTGAATCCCTGTGTGGCTATAGGATGCTGTACAACAGTTTGATCTCTGTGTGACTAAAGGATGCTGTACAACATTTGGATCTCTGTGCGGCTACAGGATGCTGAACAACATTTGGACCTCTGTGTGACTACAGGATGCTGTACAACATTTGAACCTCTGTGTGACTACGGGATGCTGAACAACATGTTGATCTCTGTGCTTCTACAGGACGCTGTACATCATTTGGATCTCTGTGTGACTTCATGATCTTGTACAGCATTTTGAGCTATGTCTGACTACAGGATGCTGTACAACATTTTGATCTCTGTGTGACTACAGGATGTTTTACAACATTTTGATCTCTGTGCGGCAATAGGATGCCTTACAGCATTTTGATCTCTGTGTGACTACAGGATGCTGTACAAAATATTGATCTCTTTGCGGCTATAGGATGCTTTACAATATTTTGATCTCGGTGTGACTACATGATGCTGTACAAAATTTGGATCTATGTGTGACTACAGGACGCTGTACAGCATTTGGACCTCTGTGTGACTACAGGATGCTACACAAACTTTGGACCTCTGTGCGAATACATGATGCTGTACAACGTTTGGATCTATGTGTGACTACAGGATGCTGTACAGCATTTGGATCACTGTGTGACTACAGGATGCTGTACAACATTTGGATCTCTGTGTGACTACAGGTTGCTGTACAACATTTGGATCTCTGTGTGACTACATGATGCTGTACAACATTTGGATCTCTGTGTGACTACAGGATGCTGTACAATATTTGGATCTCTGTGTGACTACAGGGTGCTGTACAACATTTGGATCTCTTTGTGAATACAGATTGCTGTACAACATTTGGATCTCTGTGTGACTAAAGGATGCCGTACAACATTTGGATCTCTGTGCGGCTATAGGATGCTGAACAGTGTGTGGATCTCTGTTTGACTACAGGATGCTGTACAACATTTGGACCTCTGTGTGACTACAGGATGCTGAACCACATTTTGATCTCTGTGTGTGCGACTACAGGACGCTGTACATCATTTGGATCTCGGTGTGACTTCAGGATGTTGTACAGCATTTTGATCTCTGTGTGACTACAGGATGCTGTACAACATATCGATCTCTGTGTGACTACATGATGCTGTACATCATTTGGATCTCTGTGCGGCTACAGGATGTTGAACAGTGTTTGGATCTCTGTGTGACTACAGGATGCTGTACAACATTTGGACCTCTGTGTGACAACGGGATGCTGAACAACATTTGGATCTCTGTGTGATTACAGAATGCCTTACTTCATTTTGATCTCTGTGTGATTAAAAGTTGCTGTGCAACATTAAGATCTCTTTGTGACTACAGGATGCTGTACATCATTTGGATCTCTGTGTGACTACAGGATGCCTTACAACATTTTGATCTCTGTGAGACTACAAGATGCTGTACAACATTTGGATCTCTGTGTGACTATATGATGCTGTACAATATTTGGATCTCTGTGTGACTACATGATTCGGTACAACATTTGGATCTCTGTGTGACTACAGGGTGCTGTACAACATTTGGATCTCTGTGTGACTACATGATTCTGTACAATATTTGGATCTCTGTGTGACTACAGGATGCTGTACAATATTTTGATCTCTGTGTGACTACATGATGGTGTACAACTTTTGGCTCTCTGTGTGACTACATGATTCTGTACAACATTTGGATTTCTGTGCAACTACATGATGCTGTACAACATTTGGATCTCTGTGTGACTACATGATTCGGGACAATATTTGGATCTCCGTGTGACTACATGATGCTGTACAGCATTTGGATCTCTGTGTGACTACATGATTCTGTACAATATTTGGATCTCTGTGTGACTACATGATGCTGTACAACATTTGGATCTCTGTGTGACTACAGGTTGCTGTACAACATTTGGATCTCTGTGTGACTACATGATGCTGTACAACATTTGGATCTCTGTGTGACTACAGGATGCTGTACAACATTTGGATCTCTGTGTGGCTACAGGGTGCTGTACAACATTTGGATTTCTTTGTGACTACAGGATGCTGTACAACATTTGGATCTCTGTGTGACTACATAATGCCTTACAACAGTTTGATCTCTGTGTGACTACAGGATGCTGTACAACATTAAGATCTCTTTGTGACTACAGGATGCTGTACAACATTTGGATCTCTGTGTGACTACAGAATGCCTTATAACAGTTGGATCTCTGTGTGACTACAGGATGCTGTACAACATTTGGATCTATGTGTGACGACAGAATGCTGTACAACATTTGGATCTCTGTGTTACTACAGAATGCCTTACGACATTTTGATCTCTGTGTGATTAAAAGTTTCTGTGCATCATTAAGATCTCTTTGTGACTACATGATGCTGTACAACATTTGGATCTCTGTGTGACTACAGGATGCCTTACAACATTTTGATCTCTGTGTGACTACAGGATGCTGTACAACATTTGGATCTCTGTGTGACTACAGGATGCCTTACAACATTTGGATCTCTGTGTGACTTCATGATGCTGTACAGCATTTGGATCTCTGTGTGACTACATGATGCGGTACAACATTTAGATCTCTCTGCGATTACATGATGCTCTACAGCATTTTGATCTCTGTGTGACTACATGCTGCTGTACAGCATTTGGATTTCTGTACGACTACAGGATGCTGTACCACAATTGAATTCCTGTTCGACTTCAGGATGCTGTACATCATTTGGATCTCTGTGACAACAGAATACTTTACAACATTTGGATATCTTTGCGACATCAGGATACTGTACAATATTTGGACCTATGTGCGACTTTAGGATGCTGTACAGCATTCGGATCTCTGTGTGACTACAGGATGCAATACAGCATTTGGATCTCTGTGTGACTACAGGATGCTATACAGCATTTGGATCGCTGTGTGACTACACGATGCTATACAACATTTGGATCTATGTGTGACTACAGGATTATGTACAACATGTATATCTCTTTGTGACTACAGGATGCTGTACACCATTTGGATCTATGTGACTACAGGATACTTCACAACATTTGGATCGCATTGCGACTACCGGCTGTTGTACAACATTTGGATCTCTGTGTGGCGACAGGATTCCGTACAGCATTTGGATCTCTGTGCGACTACTGGAAGCAGTACAGCATTTGTATCTCTATGCGACTAAAGGATGCCGTACAGCATTTGGATATCTGTGTGGCGACAGGATGTCGTACAACATTTGGATCTCTGTGCGACTACTGGAAGCAGTACAGCATTTGGATCCCTGTGTGACTACAGGATGCTGTACAACATTTGGATTTCTGTGTGACTACATGATCATGTACAACATTTGGATCTCTGTGTGACTACAGGATTTTGTAGACATTTGGATCGCTGTGTGACTACAGGATGCCATATAACATTTTGATCTCTGTGCGACTACATGATCATGTACAACATTTGCATCTCTGTTTGACTACAGGATACTTTTCAACATTTGGATCTCTGTGCTACTACAGGATGCTGTACAGCATTTGGATCTCTGTGTGACTACATAATGCTGTACAGCATTTAGATCTCTGTGCGACGTCATGATGCTGTACAGTATGTGGACCTCTGTGCAACAACAGGAAGCCGTTCAACATTTGGATCTTTGTGCGACAACATGAAGCTGTACATTATTTGGATCTCTGTTTGACTACATGATCCTGTACCGTATTTGAATCTCTATGTGACTACAGTATACTGTACATAATTTGGATCTCTGTGTGAACACAAGATGTTGTTCAGTATCTGGAAATTTGTATGACTACAGGATGCCGTACAGCATTTTGATCTTTGTGCGACTACATGATGCTGTAAAACATTTAGATATATGTGTTATCTTAGGATGCTGTACGACATTTGGATCTTTGTGACTAGATGATGCTGTACAGCATTTCGATCTATGTGTGATCTTAGGATGCCGAACAAAATTTGGATTCATGTATATTCATCCTTATGTAGAAAGAAAGAGTTTTACGAACGTGTTGTATAGCATCCTCCTGTAGCCGCAAAGAGATTTACCTGTTGTACAGAAGCATACAGAGATCTCCTCGTGCTGCAGGGTTAAAATTTAATCATACCGAGAGTCATATGTCGGGCATCATCCTGTAGTCATAGATAGGTTGCTGTACAACATCCTATAGTCGGACACAGGTTCATATGTTGTACGGCCTCCTGTCGTCGTACATTGATTCAAATTATGTATAATAGCATATAGACACAGAGATTCAAATGATGAACAGCATCCTGTGTTCGCACATGTGTGCTTCTGTGTGACTAGATGGTGATGTGCAGTACTTGCATCCATGTATGACTATATGATGGTGTAAAATACGGGAACTCTTTTACAACTGCACGGGGATGTATGGCATGTGCCCTCTATGTGACTACATGTTGATGTACAACACATTTACCATAGTATTACTACAGGGTGCTGTACAACACGGGTACTTCTGTGCGATTGCACGGGGATGTACTACATGTGTTCATATGTATGACTACATGGTGATTTACATAACGTAAACATCAGTGACTACATGATTCTGTTCCACACGGGTACTTCAGTAAAGGTTCAGCATTATGGTGAACAACTTGACCGAAAAAACAAAACAATAAAAGGCCGTGAAATCTGTATGAATTTCAATGGGATACAAGGCTTGCTTTTAACAACTGTAAATATCGACTTATTTTTGATAACACAGAAGCACATCAATCTTTTATTTGTATATGACAAACACCATTCTAGAAAATCCCTTGTGGTTTTCGTTTTATCAAACCTTTGATGAAAATGCGTTACATTTTTTGCCAAGCATTCAGGCCCTGACATACATAAAACATTTCCAAAAACGCTGTTAAGAAGCTGAACAAGCTTATTTTCAATTATGCTGCCAACAAATAAAACATATTATGCTAAAAAAAGTTGTTTGTTTCCACTAACATTGTCAAAAAACTTGGTTTAAGAAATAAACAAAACTGTCAGTCTGGCAAATTTTCGAACAAAAAAAAGCTACAGGATTAATTAATTGACACAAAAAACTACATAAAATATAAAAAGTAAAATAGAAATTAAGTATAATGCCAGCACCGGTCAAACCATATTTAGACAATAGTAGGAATGCAACAATATACATACATATAATTTTAAACATTACGTCAACAAACAAACAAAAACACTAGAAAAAATCCGTATAATTGAGTATCGCAATACGCGTTCACTGTAGGTTGGTTGTTCTAGAGGTCTAATGAAATATCACATGACTTTTTCACGAGGAGTCAGAACGACCTTTATTCCATCCCCTGGCCGAAGAATAAGTTCCGCCAAGGGGCACAACTCTTCGCGCTTCTGCATGCTCTTCACTGAGAAGTTACGGAAGATGGTGGACAAAATGACTTTCTCCTCCAGTAGAGCAAACTTCTGACCTGATGAAACAAACAAGATAACAATCATGCGGTTTGTGATTGAAAACCAATCGAACAGACATTACCATGGTCAAAGTAAGATTAAGATCACATGGTGGAAAGTTTTTTTTTTTTTTTTTTTTTTTTTAATTTTTTTAGCGGTTATTCACCTCCATATACATTACACATTGTATCGTTAGTTTTCATGTTAATGTGTAAGTACATAATATAGTTCTTTTAACAATTCAATAATAGAGATCAATAAAATCCATGCATTCCATTATATAGACACAATCATGCATGTACATTTCACACACACACAGACACATACACAAATGCCATGTTATGATGCAAAAAAAAAAAGTTTGGACTTCAGAAAATTATAAACATTAATCAAACGTTTGGACTTCAGACAATTATGACCGTTAATCAAACGACCATGTTATTAAATATGTTAAGCAAACAACACAATTTACAATACTTAGATTATTCTATTGATTTACAACAAGTTTTACAATTGCCCAGTTTAGTAGTTCCTATTCTTGATATTTTGTATTAGATTGAATTCCCCATGCTAAGCCAAGATAATTATTCAGCCCCCATATTGAAGGTTACAGACCCTTTCTCTTACATACAAATATATACTTTTTAATTTCAAGGATAAGAATATTAATATCGGTCATGTTAATGTGTACACCCTAATAACATTGTTTGACAGGAAATCTCAGTACATTTTTGCCTATTATGTGATCTTAAAAATTCTACAACATAATTTAAAATTCTCTTTGTAAAAATGCAGTCCCAGAATAAATGTAATAGGGTTTCTTTATTTTCATTACAGAAGGAACATAAATTGTCATGAAAAATGTTCATTTTAAATAACAAAGATTTGGTTCCTAAGATTATGTGAACAATTCTTGTCTGGAACCACTGAGTGTATGTGTCTCTAGATATATGGTGGAACGAAAATAGCCATGAACAAAGACTACGTTAAGTATCATAGTTTTGCGACGAGAAGTGTTGGTGCGAGATGAAAGATAATATCTACTCAGCCTGTGGAGATTGACTGATTTGAATTTTTCCAAATTATGCCAAGGTCAATGTAAACGTTGAATGATATCGGATTAATGGGGATGGTCATACGCAACAATGAAAAAGCATATTCTGTCATGAACGAAGAGATTAATGACAGACGGAAGGACGGACGTACAGGACAATCAATGTATGCCTACCGTTTATAAAAAGGTCTTAATTTTCACTAGAAAATGGTTAATTGCAGGTTAAACACAAAACAGGTTGCAAGCGTGTAATGGATGTTGTGTCCGCCTTGCAAGCAGAAGGTCACAAGTTGTTCCCTACTCAGCACGCTTATGGTCTTGCTAATGACACAAAGTATTGATTCGAGAGTCTCTATTTACGCCCAAGTCTTTTAATAAAAAAAACGAGCTTTATTACATATGCTTTGACTTAACTACATAGAAGAAAAAAATAAAGCATTATTTAAATTATTAAAATTTGCATACCGATGCAATTTCTCGGTCCTGCGGAGAAAGGTATGTACGCGTACGGGTGTCTTGACACGCTGTTTTCCGGGAGAAACCGATCCGGGTCGAATACATCAGGGGCCGGGTAGATATCCTCACGTAAATGTATCGCAGCGATCATTATAAAAACGCTGGTTCCCTTTGCTAGAGGCACGCCACCTGTCAGTTTTAAAGACAAAATTAAAGGGATATAGCCGTGCGACGAATCTTAAATATTAGATCGCAGCAGGCACTTTCAGAAGAACTCATCATGATAAGTATACAACTAGAGCTTTGTCACAAATAAGACTCTCGCACTGCTTTTTCAGCTATGTTCAAAGGCAAACTACTCCGTAATTGATGGATCACTGTGGATGAAAATGTGTCTTAAACAACAACACTTTATGATAACGATACATTTCCAAGTTTTAATTCAATAGATTTAAGAAGATGGGAGTAGTTTGCTCCTCAAGAATATGCGTACAAACTGACCAACCTCCAAGCGCGGGTAAAAATGAACAGTTAAAGGGGTACTCGCATTTTTCATAAAACACAGATAAAATGGCAAATAAAGGCTCAAAAAGGACACTTTTAAAACACTGGTTCCCTTCCCAATAGGAACCAAACATGTCGACTAACGACCTGGATAGAGAAGGAGCAGAATCACCGACTTTGTAACAATTGTTAGGCGGGGTATAATGGATTGTCGTGGGAAATATGCGATAGCCTATATCCCTTTTCAATCAACGGATTTTTAGGTATTTACAACAGTGGCAGCCTCATATAGTCATAAGAACAATGGCATTTATTTTCTGATTAATCGAGTGACGGGTTATAATGGATTGCAAAAGGTACTGTTCAAATATTGGTTCCTACCTCGTATTTTCAAATGAGGAGAAAACCCAGACATTATTAATGCAATGAGGGGCTCTGCTCATATAGTACGCAACAACGCACCATCACATATTGTAAGTAACTCAAGTCGGCGATCAACACAAAATAACCATCTTACGAAAACTTCCTTGATTTCAATGAAACTCAACTATTTGATAACTTTTCCAATGTATCAATCGTTCTATGCAAGTTTAATTTTTATTCATTTTAAATAAAATTTAGTAACTTACGAATTACAGCGTCTTCTGTCAGACTTCTTGCGATAAAAGGCACCGAGGGAAAAATCCGCAACGCCTCCTGGAATCATATACTTAATAACGAAATATTATTTATGATGAGACATCCGAAAATGGTAAGGGTGGACAGAGAGACACGTGTGTTGACATTACCAAATAATTTGCACATATATGCTTGTTTATTTAGACGAATATGGTTGCTTTTTTAAAGCTCCTTCCATCAAAACAAGTTTAATGTTTTCACAATTGACATCAGTACATAAAGGAAAACTACTTTAATTTTACTACAACTACATTTCAGAAAAATATGTTATTATGTATAATTTTACTTAAGCAAGTTTGGTGGGATGAAATATAATTGCACGTCCGGAAAGAACTTTTTTTGTGGCACAATATATTCCATTTTAGTTTCCCGCAACGATATCTATTCCTTCGACACACGAACACTAAATTGGTACATGAACATGTGTTGCATATATTGTACCACAAAAAAAATAAAAACGAGCATTTTGTATCTTGTTAAATCTGTTACCAGAGCACATCTAGCGTTGAAATTTTGGCTATTGCTATAAGGAATATATAATAACGAAATATTGTACGAAATATTAGTTGGTTTTGAGCGTTATTGGGGCTTAAATATTCTAACTCAATTTAAACTGATGTAGGACTACATTAATCAAATTCCCATAGCGTCCCATAATAGAATGGCTTACTTTCAAAGCGATTTTCTTGCCTTTTTTAATTTCATATTAACATGACCCTTTCCGACAATTGCAACAAAAGAAAAGATATGTCAATTAAATTCTAAAACAGTTATATTTGCCCAAATGCAGACAACCTCAGAACACAGGGTTTCTGCACTGAATTTTTTAAAAAGCCTAGTAACGCAATAAACGCACCACACGTGTTCTTTCAACAAAGTGCTTGATGAAATGCACCAAAATGATGCAGACACAGTTAAAAAATAACAACGAAAAGCATGTCTGCGTTAGTTAAATGGCCTCTGTACCAGAAGAAAAAATGAATTCTTTAGGAATAGGCACTACTTTAGAATGGGCTAGGGAGGGATTTACAATGATTCAGTGGAATGTTATCTCTGAGTATCACAAGCAATCCTGTGTTTGGAAATTAAAATTAATAAATACCCAAATCATTATTATTTGATTACTTTTAATGCGATTTGTTTTTTGATTTTTTGTTTGAAAGATGTCCATAAGAAACCTTTCACATCGCAACTTCGTTTAACCCATTTATGCCAAGTCGACTCTCCCATCCTTCTTAATTGGATCAATTTATTTCCAAAATTAGGGATGTCTAGTATATTTATTTCTATATTTAGAATATTTCCTACAGAAATTCCTTTAAGCAAACAGCGCAGACCCAGATGAGACGCCGCATCATGCGGCGTCTCATCTGGGTCTACGCTGTTTGCCAAGGCCTTTTTTTCTAGACGCTAGGCATACATGGGTTAAGTAGTATATTAAAACTATATTTTAAGTCACTTAAAAGAGACAACCATTCAAAGTTACTTTAATACAGCACTCCAAGTACTGCATTGCCTTCAAGTCGTCCATAGTTGCGTCCCTTTCACTGTGACCTGTAGCACCAGTTAACAGTAACTGTGTGGCTGTTTGGTATCATAGTTGTTTTGTATTTGACGGGTATATAAATACAATTTGATTTCTAAATAGAAAAAGCGACNTTGGATCAATTTATTTCCAAAATTAGGGATGTCTAGTATATTTATTTCTATATTTAGAATATTTCCTACAGAAATTCCTTTAAGCAAACAGCGCAGACCCAGATGTAACGCCGCATCATGCGGCGTCTCATCTGGGTCTACGCTGTTTGCCAAGGCCTTTTTTTTCTAGACGCTAGGCATACATGGGTTAAGTAGTATATTAAAACTATATTTTAAGTCACTAAAAAGAGACAACCATTCAAAGTTACTTTAATACAGCACTCCAAGTACTGCATTGCTTTCAAGTCGTCCATAGTTGCGTCCCTTGGACTGTGACCTGTAACACCAGTTAACAGTAACTGTGTGGCTGTTTGGTATCATAGTTGTTTTGTATTCGACGGGTATATAAATACAATTTGATTTCTAATTAGAAAAAGCGACATTTAAAAGCAAATGTCTTCAGTGCATTAACATAATCATAAGGCATTACAAATGTTTAAAATTGTTTGAAACACAAGGCAAAATGGGTGTTTTGTGTAAAGTTTGATTGTTAATAAAACTGTTTCTACCACAACTTTATCAATGCAACACATCTAACAATTGAGCTTGAACAAAATGAAGCCGTACTGTATTTATTAAAATACTCTGTGTGGGACCATGTCTTGTATAATCAGTAAAAGTAAAGCAACGAATACTATAAACAAGGACAATATGACCGAAATCACACAAATACATGCCAACTTAAAATCATAATATCCCCAATTTCATGTACATAAATTATCAACGTATCACTGTCAATTAAATATAAACTCTCAACTGTAACTGTGTTATTCTCACAATGAAGTTCTTCTTTACAAGGTATGTGGAACAATTGAATCACATTGTAATATTATGTAGGAAACTATGCATTCCCAAGAATATTACTCACCAAATAAAGCATCCAATTCCTCTTGTACTTTCTTCTGTACGTAAGGATCTGAGCCAATAAGATGCAGGGCCCAATTCGATGCCATGGCAGTCGTGTCATGACCCTAAAAATAAGAAAAGCCTGTAAAAACTAAGACATATTGTAACCCACTATGTAGATTGACTGATCTTAGGGGGTCTACATGTCAAATGTATTCAGAAGAGAGACATAGCATAAGCCTCGAGATTTTTTTGTTCTTTACAGTACCGTTCTTTTTCTTCAGATCTTGTCCCGCTTGAACGCTTGAATCCGAAGGAGACGTGACCATTTACTTATTTCCGGGACTATAAACTGGTGAACCAGGCGCCACCTAGCCAACGGAAACTACCGACGTTGCCGAATACCCTTCGTACTACGGAGATTACCGATCATGAATTTCTCATTCACTTTCCCTTAATCAAGCCGAATATATATGCAGGCTTTTACTAGAAACATTTCTTGCTTATCAAATGCTCTTAAAATGCTTAATAAATCATTTTTAAGAATACAATTAACTTACTTTGTTTAGTAAAAGTTAAAATTTCATAATTGTACACAGCAAATGTAAAAGTAAAGGAGGTCATTGTAATGTTACAGTAAAACGTAAAGCATCTTATTCGACCGACACCTTTCGTCATAAGTGTTTAAACCAACTGTACTCTAACGTTTAATCACAAACTTAACTTATAACCAAAAACGCTTTAAACACGCATGGCATACATGTCCCTGGCTAAATCAAGGGCTCACACCTCATCAACGAGTCTTTTTCGTATCTGCAGTTCATGGTGATAACATATTTCAAATTTTATTTTAATCGCTTTAGAAACGTACCGATTCATAAATGTACGGCTTTTTATGCTAATGCCATGTCTTTTGGCTCACATTAATAGCACTTAACTCGGAAATAAGTGGATCACGGAATTCTTACAGTGCTTAAATTGTGGTCGGTGGCATGGTATAGCACCAAACTATTGTCGCTGCTTAACATGTTTCGTATCAAGATGCCATGTGTTCGGGCTTAATACTCGAATGAACTTGAAGTCTGTTCAATCCGGTTTTTAAGTCAATGTGGATCTAAATTCTGATTGAAATTGTAAAATTGAAATTTACTGTTGAATATTTTAACTTTAAACTCTTTGAATAGAGTCTCTTCCCCTTGGAGGACATATATGTGTCGTGTTCAGAGAAAACTGGACACAATGCTTGTGCGTAAATTGTCATCCCAGATTAGCCTGTGCAGTCCGCACAGGCAAATCAGGGACGACAATTTCCGCTTTTATGGAATTTTTCGTTCAAATGATGTCTCTTCTTAACGAAAATCCAGTTTTGGCGGAAAGTGCTGTGCGAACTGCACAGGCTAATCTGGGACGGCACTTTCCCCACATGCATTATGCCCAGTTTTCTCAGAACGCGACACATATGCTGCAGCGAATTTGGACTATGATAACAGTTTTAATCATGACCTACCTCGAACATGAAGGTATCCACTTCCTCTCTGATATCGAGGAACGAGAGTCGCTTCCCCTCAGAAGTCGTACACAGTAGCATGTCCAGGAAGGCCAGTCGCTGTTTCTGTCCCATGCTGAGGTCCTGTTCACTCAGCAATTGCTCCATGGTTATATCCTTGTTGAGATCGTACCTCTTCCAGAACTCCTGTTGCCTCTCTGTGATCACCTTTAAAAGGGACATATCCACAGATATTGCATTAGTTTATTTACAAAAATGGATAATGATTAATTTTAAATTCAAATACGAGTTCATCTTTTAATTGCATTACCTTGTACCGGATCTTTTCGTCATAATAATGTGAGTTTAAAAGAGGCATATGGTAAAGGAGGTATAATAAAAACAGACAGCTTAGAAATGATTTAGCAGTAAACTTAATTTATTTTTGTTGTCTAATACCCCCGTCACATCGGACTGGCGTCCTTACTGCGTCCTTACGGCGACCCAGGAGGGGCGCAGTGAGGACGCCGACAATTGCTCAGGACGCGAGCCCACGGCGACCACTTTTTTCAAAGAGGTCGCCGAAGTCCGGCGTTTTACGGCGTTCTGTTAAGAACGTCGTAGGGACGCCGTAGAGACGCAGGAGTCGTAGTAGGGACGTGGTAGGGTCGCTGTAAGGTCGCCATGGACGTCGTGTGGTCGCCGCTCAAACCTACAGAAAATGAGCATTGACTGCAAGGCGACCGTACGGCGACCTTATTGCGACTTTAGTACGTCCTTTGTACGCTATTGCGTTCTCAGAACGACTGTGGCGTCCTTACTGCGACTTCATTGCGTACGTACGGCGACTATTGAGACCCTACTACGACTAAGGCGTTCCTACTGCGACCCAAGGGCGTCTTTAGGTCGCCGTAAGGACGCAGTACGAACGCGGTAAGGTCGCGAGGGACGTATTAAGGACGCCGTGAGGACGCGCAGAACGCCATAAACCAGGACGCTGGTGTGACGGGAAGGCGAAAAACAGCATTTTTACCGAAAGAGTCATTGGCGTCCTTACTACGACAATCAGAAATTTCCAGAAACACAGCCTTAGGTCGCCGTAAGGACGCCAGTCCGGTGTGACGGGGCTATAAGGGAAGTATCTTTTTATATAAGTATACAATAAATAAATTATGTACGGCGTGGTAACCTCCCTTGAACAAAGAAACACATGTGTTTGAAAGGAAGTTACAAAAGTTGTCTCCCCTTTCTTTAAGTCTGGATTACCTCCTCCTGTCACTTCATGGATGTATTAGAATAAACCTAATAAAAGTCTAAATGAGCCGTTTATTAATATACCAGGCATAATTTGAGTAGACAGACATACACATCTTTTAATAAATTATATTTTTGTTTGTGCTGATCTCTAAGTATGTTGAGTTATTGACTGTAAACGACAATGTTATAAATCACCCTACGGGTAAAAAAACGTTTAGCTCTATTAATGGAAATTGAATGCCTTCTATGTATTTTGATATTTATATTTTATTTTTTTGCGTGCAAATGGTGTGATCAGCGCTTTCCAAATAACGTCCATATAATTTCTAGTTCTGTTGTTAAAAAGGCAAATACAAGGTTAAAGTTCCTGTATAGAAAACGTGATTTTCTCTCATTCCACACTAAGAAACTTCTGGTCATGGCTCTAATCCAATGTCATTTCGATTACGCATGTTGCTTTTGGTATCATGGTATTACCAAATTTTGGAAAGATAAACTTCAGGTCACACAAAATAAATTAATAAGGTTTGTCCTCAATCTAGGTCATATGTCACATATAGGTATTGAACAATTTAAGGTTTTGAATTGGTTACCTGTTCAAAAAAGAGTGGAACAAACTACCCTTTGTCATGTTTTCAAAATCAAAAATGGTTTGGCTCCTGAATATATGAGTGAAAACTTTATTCCCTTTGACACTCTTCATTCATACAAGACTAGGTCAAGTGAAAGTGGGTGCTATATTTTACCCAAAGTCAAAGGTTTTGGTGCTAAATCTTTTGCATTTAACGCTTGTGTTCTGTGGAACAAACTACCTTCTGCTTTAAGGAATATTACAAGTATATCTACTTTTAAGTTGTCAGTTAAAACTCATCTTCTTAATATGTTATTATCCTTTTAGATCCATGTAGTAAGTTTGTAATTTATCCACATTGTAATATGTCTACTTTTTTATGCCAATGATTGTCTTTCATAACTCAAATCTGTGATATTCATCCCATGCCTCTATGTCGATACCATCAATATCCAAGGACCACAATGGAAATAAGAGATTAAGTTCTCTTTTTTTGTGTAATCCTTGGTGTAATGTTAATGACATGGTTTCATTTCTCATACATGTTTATTGTTTTACTATTTTATCATGTATGTAGATATGTTTTATCATGTTGTATCATTATACTGAAATAAATCTATCTATCTAACGTCGTTTCTCGTAATAAAATGGTTTGACCTTGATATTCAGAGGAGTATGACTAAGATTTACTGTGGTCAAATACAAACCATTTCATAATGTCATAATTTCATATCTGTAAAACTAGGTTGGCAATGGAAATACGATCCTGCTTTTTTTTAAATAATATCTTTCAATACGTGTGTATTGCATAGTTGCTTAGCATAAAAACTTATTTTATTAACGATCGGCAAAATATTTATCATTAGAAAAATATCTTCCAGTTAACGCTTTACCCATGCTCTTTTTATGTCACCCAGTCTATACTGGGGGACATATTGTTTTTGCCCTGTCTGTTTGTTGGTTTGTTTGTTTGTTGGTTTGCACAAAGTTTAACATTGGCAATAACTTTTGCAATTTTGAAGATAGCAACTTGATATTGGGCATGCATGTGTATCTCATGGAGCTGCACATTTTGAGTGGTGAAAGGTCAAGGTCATTCTTCAAGGTCAAAGGTCAAATATATTGGTCAAAATCGCTCAAAAGGGGACATAGTGTTTCACAAACACATCACTTGTTTAATAGTAGTTTTATGGTGTTGTAAAATGCTCCTTGAAAAAAAAAACTATTGGATGACTTCGCAATTGTTACAAGATAGATATATGTGTGAAAATATGTGAAATGCAATATTATATTATTTGTCTGAAATTAGAAAAAATGGAACATCTTTTCTTCAAATCAAAGGGCCATAATGGTCCTAGGTAACCCATCTGAGTTAACATTTTTTTAACAAGAATTTTCACAATACTTTTTCGACATTTGTCGTAGTGACCTAGTTTTAACACCAATTACTCTTTCGTCAGTTGAACAAATAAATATTTTAAGGTCATTGTTTTAAAGGATATTTTGATTATACTATTTTAAATTGCTTGTCAGTAAAATCGCAATATATGAAAATTGTGTAACATATTTTTCGTTTTGTTTGCATTCATAAAATATATGAACATGAAACAAAAATGTTTAGAATAATATTTAAATAATCTAAACAATAAGAATACAATTGAATAAACAAATTCCCTATCAGGGTATGTCATTTGGGAGAAAAAATCTAGCACTCAAACGATTTTCCGAATAGATTTCATAACGTAGAGTCATACTTTGTACGCTAAGCTAATAATTCAAAAATGCCCTCTTTAAATTTGAACAAAGTGGCTAATGTTCAGCCTAAACAAACCTTTTCGGTGAACATGTGCATTATATTCAAAGATTCATCATGTTTTTTGCCAGGTCCAAGCAATCGGAACAGGAAGTCTGGCCACATCCAGGGGCTCCTAACTCTCAAAAACGCGTACTTAGAGGCTCTACAAATGAGAATAGCATTACTCAAAGGCCCTGAAATGAAAATGAGTGTGTACTCAGAGACCATGACATGTACACATGTGTGTACTCAGATGCCCTGAAATTTAAACCAGAGTGTACACAGAAGCCCTGAAATGTACACCAATGTGTACCCAGATGTCCTGAAATGTAAACAAGTGTGTATTCAGATGCCCTGAAATGTAAACAAGTGCGTACTCAGATGCCCTGAAATGTTAACCAGTGTGTACTAAGATAACCAGTGTTTACTCAGAGGACCTGAAATGTAGGTCAGTTTGTACTCAGCAGCCCTGAAATGCAAACAAGTGCGTACTGAGAGGTCCTGAGATGTTAATTAGTGTGTACTCCGAGGGCATGAAGTGTAGGTCAGTGTGTAATCAGGGGCCCTGACAGGCACACAAGTGTGTACTCCGAGGGCATGAAGTGTATGTCAGTGTGTACTCAGGGGCCCTGACAGGCACACAAGTGTGTACTCCGAGGGCATGAAGTGTAGGTCAGTGTGTACTCAGGGGCCCTGACAGGCACACACGTGTGTACTCCGAGGGCATGAAGTGAAGGTCAGTGTGTACTGCAAGAATCTGAAATGTAAACTTGTGTTCACTCCGAGGCCCTGCAATGTAAACCAGTGTGTACTCAGAGGGCCTTAAATTTAGGACAGGGTGCACTTAAAGAATCTGAAATGTAAACTAGTGTTAACTCAGAGGCCCTGCAATGTTTACCAGTTTGTAGTTAGAGGGCCTGCAATGCAAACCAGTGTGTACTTAGAGAATATGAAATGTAAACCAATGAGTACTTAGAGAATATGAAATGTACTCAGAGACCGTGAGCTGTTTTATAATATATATTGTAATTAGCAACTGTTCAAGTTAAGCTTGGTAAACCTGTATTGAAAGAAATGGCAATGCGTTTATATTATCCACGCAAGTATGGCAGGAGCATAATAAAACACTTTTAATAAGCAACATTTGTGTCTTGTCCTGAGAAAACTGGGCATAAAACTAAGCGTAAAGTGTCGTCCCAGATTAGCCTGTGCAGTCCGCACAGGCTAATCAGGGACGACACTTTCCGCTTTTATGACATTTTTCGTTTAAATGAAGTCCCTTCCTAGCAAAAATCCAATTTAGGCTGAAAGTGTAGTCCCGGATTAGCCTGTGCGGACTGCACAGGCTAATCTGGGATGAAACTTTACGCACATGCATTATGCCCAGTTTTCTCAGAACACGACACAATTTGTATACCTGTAAACTGCCTGCACGTAGTCGGAGTCACTGTTTTGTTGTGCATTCACACTGCGACCCATGGCAGTCTCTGAAAGGCAAAGCACATGGCATATTAGAGTTTGTGATTTCAAATTTCTTATGGAAAATCATAAGTTGCATGTTTGTTGAAATGCCAAATTGCATTTTCAATGAGAAATCATATACCTCTGTTTTACAAACACTTAAATGAAAATCTGTTGTTAATTAAAAAAAAGGATATGCAAATGCAAAATATATGCAGCAACGTAAGACAGTGAGATCATTTTACTCAAAACTTTATTGTTTCCAAGACACAATTTGGCACAAATATCCACTGGTCGATAACAATTGTTTCTCGTTACTGAGGATCCGCCACGTTTACCTGATACTTTTCAGAACAAGTTTGTTACCACAAATGATATCCAGAGCACACAGTGTGATGTCGTTGAACACATCAACCGTAGTTTTCCCGTCTGCTAGAGGTCGCATTTTTTCCAGGAGAACTTTGCTTTGGTCGTTGAAAACGTCGACAAAATCGTGGAGAATTTTGAAGTGAAACGTTGGTGTAAGCAACTTCCTTCTTGACTTCCATTTGTCACCGGTGCTACAAACATAACCTGTTGTCGTTATCCTGTATATATTGTATTTGTTATGTGTAATGTTACTCAAAGATTTCCACTCATATTACTTTTCTTGCAAGAGAACTTTAACCCATTTATGCCTAGTGGACTCTCCCATCCTTCTAAATTGGATCAATTTATTTCCAAAACTAGGGATGCCTAGTATATTTATTTCTATATTTAGAATATTTCTTACAGAAATTCCTTTAAGCAAACATCGCAGACCCTGATGAGACGCCGCATCATGCGGCATCTCATCTGGGTCTACGCTGTTTGCCAAGGCCTTTTTTTCTAGACGCTAGGTATAAAAGGGTTAATCAAATAAAGTTTTTAATGCATGCTATTGCATGAGATTGAAAGATGAAATATATTATCAAAGAGGGAAAAAGTAGCATTGTTAAGAATGATTATTGTCATACTTAATATTGTACTCTGTGTTATACCTTATAATATAAATTACATGATAAATAGAGAGTGCATTGCTGTTTAACCCATTTATGCCCAGCGTCTAGAAAACAAGGCCTTGGCAAACAGCGTAGACCCAGATGAGACGCCGCATAATGCGGCGTCTCATCAGGGTCTGCGCTGTTTGCTTAAAGGAATTTCTGTAAGAAATATTCTAAAAATAGAAATAAATACACTAGGCATCCCTAATTTTGGAAATGAATTGATCCAATTTAAAAGGATGGGAGAGTCCACTCGGCATAAATGGGTTAATTTTGATAACGTTTGATATCAGAAGAGTCTATCAATCAGACAGTAGGCGTTTACTTCTGTGTCACAACACACCGCACTTGACTATCATAAATCACATACGATAGCAAAGAATAGACCATTTGTACAATTGTATGACAATGAAGATAATTTGCAGATCGCTTTGTGTTTCGTGATGTAAACTAAAGTGCTGGTAGGTTTTCTATTATCACAATAATCATAACAATTGTGAACTCGTTTTCGAAACTCTATTTATTAAATTTCTTTCTGAAATTTTCCGAACAGCATTTTAAGGTTGTTATATTCCAATCTAAAAGTGTACAACACCCATTACCAAAGCAGTGCAAATAATCGTATACCTGGTCAGTAAGCCTGTGCCGAGCCACGAATGCAAGAAATCGTAGTCAATAGATTTATCTATATGCGTAGAACTGTTCACCAGGGGCTACAAAGGATGCAAAATTGTGTCGCGTTCTGAGAAAACTGGGCAAAATGCATGTGCGTAAAGTGTCATCCCAGATTAGCCTGTGCAGTTTGCACAGGCTAATCAGGGACGACAATTTCCGCTTTTATGGAATTTTTCGTTTAAATGATCTCTCTTCTTAGCGAAAATCCAGTTTAGGCGGAAAGTGTCGTCCCGGATTAGCCTGTGCGGACTGCACAGGCTTATCTGGGACGACACTGAACGCACATGCATTATGCCCAGTTTTCTCAGAACACGACAAAATTGTATCATGCCCATTGATCATTACATACAAAGTGGCAAATTATCGATCAATCATTACATAATTTATATAAATAAAATAATTATGAGAAAAAAGACCTTGCACAAACACTTGTGTGTTTTAAAGACACATAATATTATAAGGTTCAAATCTAGCAACACCTTTGGTCGTCGTGCTATTCGTACTGACTTCTAGCTTGTACTGAAAACAGCATACAATTATATCACCAACTGCAGGCAATACTATACAATTCCTATTTGGATGAGCAGTTGAATAATTCCCGAAGAAAAGTTGTTATACCTACCTCTGCTTCCTCTGGACTGCAGACTAATATCCACGGTCGCCAACCAATCAACAGCCGGAAGACGTTCAGATGCGAGTACTCTTTAAAAAACTCAAAGAGTTTGTGTGTGCTATCTACAATGCAGCACATATGTATTTTTATCAGCGTATACAAGTCTCGTCTTTATAGGACAATTGGCTTTTGAATTGACATTAAGATGGGATGATCTAAACAAAATAACAAGATGGTGGGTGATTATCTTGATCGGTCACGTGACTTTTCAGATCACATAATGTAGGATATACAATACGAAGCCTATCATTACTATAGCAAATAGTGCTTTCATAGTACTCACATGGAATGTAACATGAATACGATTTCGATGCATAACGATACTTCTTTTACTGTGTGCTATTTGCATTAAAATGGTTTGTGGATTTAATAACATTTATTGGAGAACTTTATCAAAGGTGCAATTATACTATAACTAATTCTTACAATAGTGCAACCACAAATTCCAATAAAAATTGTTATTAACAGTAAGGTTATAAATACTAATTCCTTATTTAGGAAAACCATTGGGTTTATTATCTGTTATCGTTCGTGCCGCGTATATGGGCCCAATACAATATTAAGTTCATTATAAGCACGCACATTGCATTCTTAGCACAACATAAAATAAGGAAAAGTGTGCAAGTTATATGATCGATTCTATAGTGTTAGTTATATATAATCTTATTACTTTATTTTATCCGCTTAATTTTTAACAATTGTGTTCGGTATTGAGTTAACAATTGCAGTAAATGTTCATACATTAAGAGAATTTGCCAGAATTTGATTAGCGTTCTATGTTACCGCTGCATACTTTATCGTCAAAAAATCTAATCAAATATGAGCTTATACAACTGAATCGGAAAGTGTGTTTAAAGAAAGATGAGCGAATTAAAAGAAGTTTTTAGATTCTAATACAGAGCAGGTATAGTAATATTTGGGTAGTTCAGGTATTAATAACATGTGTATTTAACAAGTTATTTTTAATACATATGTTTATAATTTAAACAGGTCATACTTATTGATTTGATCGTGTTTAATACCATATATTGACGCATGTACGTTTAAAAAAAAACGATGGAAAGGATTAAAAGATTTTGTAATTTTACCAATATAAATTGTTGGCCAATAATCCCACAAAAAGACAAGCACTATTTTAAATATCTATGTATATTTTAAGTCATTGTTATTATTTAGTGTGTGTTTTTTTAAATATAAACTACAGTTTTTATTTGATGCTACTTGGATCATTTTTGTAAATTGGCAATCGAACATTGACACAGTGTCCCTTTAACTTAAATGTGCATGACATACTTTACGTGATAATTGCATAAACTACATAAGTATCAATGCAAAGAAATATATATAGTAAATGTACTACCTTTTGAACTTGTTGGAAGCTGATGCACGTTGCCAATAATTGGTAATGATCTCGGACCACCGAGTCGATCCACATTGCGTCGTATTTTCTCAACTTTAAACAGCCAACAGCTAAATAAAACGATAGCTACTGCTAATAACTCAATCGAAACGGCCACCATTTTCTCCAAGATAGACTAACTCGGCTTTCGCGAGATAGACCGAGTAGTAACGATTGACGTGATTTTTTTTTACGGCGGATTCTGAAGACAATTGACATATAGCCATGGTTGGGAAACGTGAGCGAAGGAGAGATACGCTCAGCTTTAAAGAAGCCGAAACAAATGTTGATAAAAAACAACATTGAACTTTGATCGATGTCGAGTTCTTCCTAACAAAGCAAAAGACATCATTTCTTTAATACAGTCAGCAAAGAATGCTCATTAAGGTAGAGAAACTGTAACTCGTTCTCTTTTTTTGCGAAAAACAATTGACATTGGCTTTTGTATACATACAAAATGTGTAAATGTCGTATGTCAAGTCGTGATGAGTCCAATTCGTTTGGTTTTTATGCACAAACATGATTGTTTTTGTATACAGCTAACATGTTGTCTTATTTATTTGCCTATCTAAATATATTTTTTTTCCAAGCATAAAATGTATTTAAAAGAAACCGGAAGTAATGTATGTTCGCGATACAATAAACTATCAAAAAGACATATAACGATATACAAAAAAGACCTTTTTATGCAAGAAATCGAGTTTTAAACAGGAAAAAGACCATCCCTTATCAATAAATGCACATTCGTCGATTATAGAAAATACTGAATGTACATCACACACAAAGTCTTCTTAGAAAATCGATCGGCGTTTGGTGGAATGGGACGTTTTCCTTGCAATTCTTTGTCAGTGTTTTATTCTGCCTGTTGACTTGATCCTGTTTCTCTCACGTTACCATCTGTAAAAGACGAACCACAGAACAGATTTGGAGGCTATCTTTCCGTCGAATGCAGTAACCTTGATTTCATGTAGGTGAATACTGAGCCTAAACATACATGCATAACAGGACCGGGAATGCCCTGCTTTTTCGTTAACACAAATCTGAATAAACTTGGAACAGGTAAGATCATAGATATATGATAAGAAAATATAAATGCAAACGTTGCTTTCATCGTTGACATTCGACGACATCATTAATTGTATATATTTGTATTGTTAAAATGTCTATGTCTATACCTTCTTAAGTGGCCAATATAATAATACTATGAAAACACGTAAATAAATATACAAACCTTGAATTTCATTTTTGTAAATTGTTTGCATTATATATATGTATGATGGTTGGTTGTGGACTAATAACCAAGCAAGAATGTAGTAAATTATATTTAAAATAATTTCAAATTTCTTATCTATGTATAGCCTTTGCGGACTATTCCGTGTAAACCAAATGCTGTCTGCATTACACCTAAAATAAGTTCGACATCAACTTAAACAGAGTGGAACAGCATGCGTGACATGTGATTAAGAAAGTTTGTTTTTTTAATTCCATGACTGCATCTAGTGAGGCTTTATTCAATAAAATTACGTATGAATGTATAACTTAAAGTAAGGACAAGGAATGGAACTATGTTTTATTATTATATGAAAACAATTTCTTTCCTACAACATAGTATCAATAGACAGGGAGGAAGCGAGGCATTTGCGGGAGATGTGTACTCGTCTTTTGAGAATAAATATAGTTTTAGCCACACTGATTATATTAAATGACTTAATTATTTAACATCAAGTACTTACAGAGCATTACAATATGGTGCGTTTATGCAAACTTTCAATGGCATTTTTTAATTAATTAAAACTGCATTTATCTGCATTTCAATGAATATGGGTATCTGATTTACTGTTTCTGTTGACAACAAGAGCGTTCCACATTAAACATTACAAAAACATGCCAAATTACTCGCAATCCATATTTTCAATGATGCGTTTACAAGTAACTCCGTGAAGACGGTGCTGACACGGTGCAAGTATCAGATGCCATACCAAAGGGAAACTTCAAACCATTTATCAAACTAATGAAACCATGTGTATGAGCTAGAAACAAATAGAATACGTTCTGATAGTGAGAATCGAATTGTGATACATATTATTCATAAATGGATCATTTTCAAATGAAAGAATCAAAACGACGCATTCCATTTGTCACCTAGGTCCATGTTCTGTGTTATTGTATTATTAACTTTATGGATTTGAATGCATAAGCTACAAAGTTGTGTTGCAAATATATATGCGCCTCGCTTTATGAAAATGGGGTTTAATGCACCTGCGTAAAGTGTCGTCCCAGATTAGCCTGTGCAGTCCACACAGGCTAATCAGGGACGACACTTTCCGCCTTAACTGGACTTTTGCTAAGATGAGACTTTTTTTAAACGAAAAATATCATAAAAGCGGAAAGTGTCGTCCCTGATTAGCCTGTGCGGACTAAACAGGCTAATCTGGAACGACACTTTACGCACATGAATTAAACCCTCTTTTCACAGAACGAGGCTCATATACATGTGATAATCTATATATATTTTCTTTCTAGATTGCAATTACAAAACTCCTGCTGACAACGCATATGGTAGCGGCGGAGGTCTAAACCGGCATTAAAAGGACTTGTTCACAGACTTTGTTTTAAAGTTTGTCACCGAATGATTTAAATTGATAAATATAAACATCAGAACCAAAGAGCTCAAATATGAAAACAAGAATAAAAGTAAAAAAAATAAAAATAAGTTAACCACACCAGGGCTCGAACCACTGACCCGTGGATTAAAAACCAAGCGCCGAAACCACTCAGCCATCCGTCTTCACGTGTGTTTGTGTGTAATTCAGAGTTTATGTTCGGGTGGTCGTTGAGTCTTCACGACTATATTAAGTGCGGACCTGACCATCCGTCTTCACACGTGGTGTTACAAAATATAACGAAAACAAAAGAAATCATTTTTTTTAATCGCTTCGCGTCTGAGACGCTTAATAATTTTATCAATTTCTAACGATGATTTTTCGTAAACGAAAGTGTATTTTCAGTAAAGTCTGCGTCATTAGTGTTTTTTTTACACACTGATGTTTATTGTTCATTTATTTATTTAATCTGTGACAAAAAGTGACAAAAAGTGACAAAAAGTGACAAAATCTGTGACAAAAAGTTGAAAAATTCTCATTTTGATAAACTGTGAACAAGTCCCTTTAACTTAACCACGTATGTCACATTAACTGTGCAGAATTTTTCGAGTGGCAGCCTGAATTACAGAAGTATCAGTGGTATGGGCATATCCCAGTAATTACAAGTTCTGCACGTTACAAAGTATATGACGTTCTGCCCTATACATCACGTGACTGAATTGTGGCAGAATCATAAAGTGGATAGAAATCAGTTTGACATGGTACTGATTTTTTTCTTCAATTTAACGGAAGATATAAAGAGATCGGGGAGGAAAAGGCAATAGACATGTTGGTCTCCAACAAAGAAGAGTTGCTAAAAAATAGAGCTGGCATCAATTTTCCGGCGTGTAATGTAGAAGAGACGCAGGTAATTAAAACGCAAATTAAGCGTAATGAAAAGCAATTCAAGCTGAATATCAAAGTCATTTAAGAGTGAAAAGAAGTGCAAATGCACATCAACTGAGACATAACAAATGATCAGAAATCGCTTTTAGATCTTTTGTATGCATTATAATATATATGATTATTAGTTCGTATTAATTTGTTTCGTTATTGCTGTATAGTGTACCTTTAATTTAACAAGATGTACTGCGACATATTCAGTCGATTGTCGCGAGGTTAAACATAGTTAAACTTTGTTTGTATGTATCAGATGTCACCAACTGTAATGTGTTCATGTTATGGTGGTTGCTTACTGTTGATAATGAGGTTTTTTTCGGAATGAAATACTGCGGTATGTTTAAACGTGAAATACTTGAATGAAAAATTAGAGGCCGCACGTATGAAAATTGATGAAACGCGTTTAGGTCGTTTATCTTGACATTACTTAGGTAAAGTTTAAGTCGGATTCACATTTTAATTGCCTCGAACGTTATAACAGAAGAACTTGCTGAATGTTTAAGGCTGTTCATTCAATGTGTGGGTGAAAACAACCGACATTTTTTTCTTCTTCTAGAATTCGTTTGTTTTTATAAAGCCATATACGATTTTTATAATTCTGTATAAGAGATACCGGTCAGTAGGGCGCGATACATGTACACATCATTGACTCGTAAAGGAATGCACAATAATTAACAAAATGGGCCGCGCTCTGTGAAAAGGGGGTTTAATGCATGTGCGTAAAGTGTCGTCTTGGATTAGACTGTAAGTTTTGCTAAGAAGAGACTTTGTGCGGACTAGACAGGCTAATCTGGGACGACACTTTACGCACATGCATTAAACCCCCTTTTCACAGAGCGCGGCTCATAATTAATCAAACTTTAACATGTGTACATTTTGATGTAATGTATTTCCATTAAATTACATGCTACGATTATCTTCATGGGAAGCATACATATTTATACATATTTACAAGTAAATATTATAACTTACCCGTTGTATTTTTTATTGACATGCTTTTAACACAAATATTTCAGTTTGTATTTATAGTTAACGAAATGTATAGCGAAACAAATACACGGCTGTCTGGAAAGGTGTTCGTAATCAACATCGATTTATTATTTCTAAAAAAAAAATAACCTGACCTCAGGGCCCGTATTCATCAACAAATTCTTAGACTTAAGTCGAAAAAGATTATTAAAAAAAAACTGTTTTGTTCTAAAAGTTAATTAATGTTAAGTCGATAATGACGTTCAACGCCTCTTAATACACAATTATGCATGTAGAACGATTTATTTCTAACATAAGCAACATGTCTTTATATATTCAATTTAATAAGTTAAATATCTTGGCTCTTAGTCTATTCTTTATTCTTTAGACTTAGAATGGTTGCTGAATACAGGCCCTGGTCTCAGTTACAAAACCTTTGTTTTCCGTTTGCAAACTTTGTTTTTGTCTCTTCTCAGTGTTATGTCAGTTTCATTACTGTTAGGTATATTAGTTGCTCGAAATTGTGTCTCCCTAACGGTGTTGTGGTTATTTTCAGATTTGAAAAAAAAGATCAATGCCATCTTATTCCTTCTTTGTTTCGAATGGTTACCACGTCAAATAAATTGCGAATACACTTCATTTTGTAAAGGGCGAAATGCTGTCATTATTGTTCTGTCTAGTGTTTTTTTCTAGTTTCAGTGGAAACCGTGACTTTGCAAAAGTCTGAAATGCCACTTTCTTCTTTCATCAACTGCTCTGTCTCGAAACGGTTTGCATTGAATAGAAACTACGGATAAAACATTCATATTTCTTAGTAACGTCGCCTTGAGTGTAAGTGTAGCTTCAGTTCCTTTTAAAACACAGCGAGTTTGTCTAATCTGATTTTTTGTTTCTCTTTCGACATCTATTCCTCGAACTAACTTCCGTGAAAATAAAGAACATAAATTGGAAATGATATATATTAAAGTTAAACTTAATTAACCCCTAAAGTGTCTCAGCGATAACACCCTTGTTTTCGAACTCCGCACTCTTGATTTCTTCTTTTCTCTTCTTCTCTGCCTCGAAGCGACTTCCGTGTTGAGCGCCGACTAAGTTCAAGGCAATGGAAATGATGAAGGCGGTAATTCCATACGCCAGTAGGGTATAAAGGAACATCTTAGGCCCGTAGTTATCGAAGAGGAACCCCATGACCTTCATGTACGCAATGCCGCCGACGGAGCCCCCGAGAAGGAAGATGGTGATGGCGATTCCAGTGACGTCGATGTGGAAGTTTGCCCAGCTGATACCGGACGGGAAGAGGGGCGCGATGAACACGCCGAAGATCGGCATGATCACCCAAAGCGCCAGGTGACTCTTTGTACCGAGGAACACGAGTGCGATGCCCGAGGCGAGGCCGCCGCCGGTCTCGATCATGATGAGGATCCGAATGGGCACCCAGTGCGCTGCGACAAATGCGCCTATGCGGCCGCACGTAAATGCTATCCAGAAGACAGTGTTAAGATAAATAGCGTCGTCTTGAGAAAAGTCGAGGTATTCGATAGCGTAAGAGCGAATGAACTTCCCTGCGATTCGCTCGCCGCCCACCGCTTGGAAGAAGAACAGAAAGACCAGAACGAAGATCTGCAGGCCGTAAAAGACGCGACCGTTTGCGCAGGTAGCTGGGTTGAACATCTGGCGGAACGAGAGCGCCTTAGGTTTTCCATCATCTCGTTTCTTCTCTTCAATGTCTGTCTTACTAACATTAGCCACCGCGTGTTTGTCCTTCTTCCTTACGCCGTTACAATGGTAAGAGTAGAACACGACGGAAACCACCACAACGATTCCCGCGGCAATAGCGTACGCGTATTCAATTCTGGACGGTTTCAAATAATTCACGGCCGTTGTCGCCGTTGGGCTTGATGACGTCATGTTGGTGGCGTTACGCGTCTCGTCAGCTTTAATTGCGAGGAAGGGATTAGAAATAAGTGGTATGATAAAGGAGCCTATGCCAAAGCCGCCGTGGAGAAGATGTAAAGGCGACGCCGATTTTTCCTGCCACATGTTAATGATCAGCTTCTGCCCGGCTGAAATAATAAGATGATCCGTGCATAGATAGTATCAATGTAACCAAGATGAAATTACTATGGTGACAAATTAAGAACAGTAATGCTTTCACTCTGAAATGGCGAAGATAATATTCTAAGAGATTCGCATGTTTAAGCTGCAAAGTTAAATGTTTTTACAAAGTATTAACTTGCTCAAGCTGCAATGACAATAAAACATTTTAAATGTATTAATGGGATGAAATGTTAAAATGATATTTTCGAAAAGAATAAAATATAGTGTTATCTATTCTTGTATTGTATTGTGTTGTATTCTTGTTGCACCTGTCGAGCAGATTGTAGTTTTGTTTTCGAGTTTTCTATTAACACGATGTAAAACACATCATCGCATTCACTCTGAATGTTTTAACCGAAAGTATCTTCGACGCAGCTTGGTATATAGCAACTCCATTACTTATCTTCAATATGCAATACCCCAAACCGATTAAAATCGAAATGCTGTATCCGTGCCTAAGGTAAGTAATTGTGCACACAATCCCGGAAGAAAAGCATTCACCGACACAGAGCAAAGCTACAAGTGAATACGAGGACGTGGTGCCATCGGTTAGTTTACATCCAGGTTACTCGAAAAACAAAGCTATATTTATCACACGCAATCATGTAATACTTCCCAACACTGTACATGTCCAACATTTTAAAGCGACACATACGTGAGACGATGCCTGGTTAAATAACCTTATATTTGGCGAGCCGTAAGACCATAATACGATCCGAAAATCCGGCTTTGCAACAAAGGACCTCGAGCTAAAGTATTCAGGCCGATATTGCTGTACCGGGCCAATATGACAGCCCGATCATGGTTTCATGGTAAATAAACTTACACGCGGACGTATCAGCCCATTACAACTGCCCATGCCACGTGTCACCAACTTCCCAATGCATTAATAATAACTAAATATAATATCTATATAATCGCTTCCAACAATCGGATGCGCACGCACCTATGTTAATCACGCCCTCGAACGTGCCGCAGCACAGGCTAATGAAGAACAAAAGCTCGGTGCTGGTCATCCAAGGGAGCGATGCTGTGAAGGCCGCCATCCCGTCCAAGCTCAATGCCAGTATGAGGTCCGAGTAGCGACCCAGCTTGTCCACCAGCAGACCGCCAGCGGCGGAGCCGATGAAGAAGCCGGCGCTCCGACCCTCCACCGCCGTCGCGACGCTCTCGTAGTTGACGCCCAGGCGCTCTTTGAGATCGATCAGCGTTGGGCCCGTGATCTCGAGACATAGTCCCTAAAATGAAGGCAGAGACAGTGAGTTTCTCCAAATTGCATATTCAATACTGTTAACATTGAGGATAGGAAGTTTCGAATGGTGCATTAACAAGCAATGCATTTATTATTAATATATTGTACAAAGAATGAACACATTAATGATTTGTTGTTTTACGCAAATGTTGTTTTTTATATGCATACATAGCCCCTGAGCCAGTGGGATTGAATATAATCTATTGCTATATATATCCAACTTCATCAGTTGTATTATTAATATTAAACGAATCAAGTTCCAGACAAATGCACACAATTTCAGGACATGCATAATTTCCACCACCTCTAACGATACACCAACACACACTTAAACAACAGATTATATGCTATACGTACAATGCATATCCAGACAATTACGAGAAATCCAGTCTTCACTAATTTCAAAATGAAAGCTCGATCCATTGGAATCCCCATTGCAACGACATGCCAAATGTATGTGACATGCAGGAATGATCAGTCATGATACATGACTACTGTCCCCTAAACATCATTGGTATGGTTGTATGATAGGCTTCTTAAGACAAAAGTTGGTAAACGGTCATATTATAAATCAATAATTTATGTTAGCTTTCGGCGACTTTATCATATTCGATTGTTGTTTAAGGGACTTGGAAACATATGTGTTGAAATATTAAATTCAAAGATAGATTTTAATGTATAAACATGACATAGATAGAACATCTGAACCAAGAATCTCAACTAACAAATACACGTTGAATTGGGAAATAATATTGATTCATCCGCAGTTTGAACCTATACCCGTAAGACTAACATGCTTAAATGGAAGTCTGATATCTGTCGTGTTCTGAGAAAACTGGGCACATAATGCTTGTGCGTAAATTGTCATCCCAGATCAGGGACGACACTTTCCGCGTTTATGACATTTTTCGTTTAAATGAAGTCTCTTCTTAGCAAAAATTAAAGCGGAAAGTGTCGTCCCTGATTAGCCTGTGCGGACTGCACAGGCTAATCTGGGACGACACTTTACGCACATACATTAANGAGGCTAATCAGGGACGACACTTTCCGCTTTTATGACATTTTTCGTTTAAATGATGTCTCTTCTTAGCAAAAATTAAAGCGGAAAGTGTCGTCCCTGATAAGCCTGTTCGGACTGCACAGGCTAATCTGGGACAACACTTTACGCACATGCATTTTGTCCACTTTTCTCAGAACACGACTCATATGCGCACTTGTCCTTTTACTTCGAACTTTATACGCGTCTTCCGCGTGATTTCACTTTTTTTCAGCAAAGACACATTTCTAGTTATAAAACACTTAAGGTAAATTGAAGACATTATTACTGATGATTACGCAATTGTGTCAAAACGTGTCGCTTCTAAACTAATACGTATGATTCGGCGCTTTTCACAGTGGGTATGAGCTATTTCAAGACCTAGGTAAGCGTTGTTTCGTTAAGTAAGTTGACAATACATGTAATGTATAATTAAAATAATTAATAATACTGCGTTAGTATGAGTTTGTAACAGAAACGTATGACATTGAAAAAGAAGATACTGCAAATTGAAAACAACCACCACTACTTAATGTATTAATTTCAAAACAAATCATGTTTAATTCCTCCGCGGAGTATATCTTAGCGTTAGCCCATTTCGCATAATATGGCGTGAGTAATCAAATACTGGTGGAGAGATCAGACGAACGCAGTGACGTAAGTCCTCTATGAAAAGAACTATGATAACTAAGTTTCGGTACACCATTTACGGTATATTTCTATGCAATTATTATTTTACTTATTGATGTTTGGGTCATCGGTGGCAAATATGCTTCAATATTACTATCCAATCTATAAACAACAAGTCCCTTTACTATGAACATTAGTGTCGTGTTCTGAGAAAACTGGGCATAATGCATGTGCGTAAAGTGTCGTACCAGATTAGCCTGTGCAGTCCGAACAGGCTTATCAGGGACGACACTTTCCGCCTTAACTGGATTTTCGCTAAGAAGAGACATCATTTACATGTAAACGAAAAATTCCATAAAAGCGGAAATTGTCGTCCCTGATTAGCCTGTGCGGACTGCACAGGCTTATCTGGGATGACAATTTACGGACAAGCATTATGCCCAGTTTTCTCAGAACGGGACTCAATAAGTTATACACATGCCACGAACTTCCCACCATAAAAAGTACCTTTTTTTGATATTATATTTCAGACATAGACCTACAGCGGCATTAACACAAATACCTTGTTTGTTAAGTTAAACCCGTCTGCCTATAAGGCAACCATGATACGTAAAACAAACACACGTTGCTTTATATTAGGTGATAACACTTCTTGAATACATTTAAACATAGTACACAAGGAGATAAATGTTAGGGTTATTAAACGATTATAAAGATTGGTTACCTTTATAAATAACTTGTTCACGCATATATTACTTTCCCATCGAAATAATGATACTGTTATAACTAATTTACCGTTTTGTGTACACATTTTGTTTCGAAGAATGAGAAAAACATAAAACAGCATGATGATTTTTATGTCAACAATCTTTAATTAAACTGATGACTGTGCGCAAAGTTAAGTTTAGTTTCAAACCTTTTTATTTTAGCTCGATTGCATCGAAAGCCTCAGGCTTATATAAACGCTCTCGAGTCCGTTTCCTGGGACTAGAACCAGTACTTGGTGTCTTTGGGGGAGAACGAAGGAACGCTCCCAGTGGGATCGAACCCATGACCTCCCGATCGCTAGCTGTGCGCGAAGAATAACAAAATATACCCAAAACTATTCAATGTTGATGTTTTCTTTCGAGTTAATATTAAAATCTACTATCAAATGACATGTGGTTCATTTTGTTGTGCAGTATTTATAATAACAATAAAACATTGAATGCAGACAGGGGCGTTTATTTGACTCTTTTTTTATTATAGATCAAAGTCTCAATAAACACACCATATTATATAGATTTTCTTGATGTTCACATGTTTCCTTGGCGTCGACGTCCAAGGCTTTGTTCCTCAAGAAGAGGCTGCCGTTCTGCGCCGACGACATCCAAAACCATGGCGGAAAGCAGAGTCAGAATGCCGTACCCCGTCGCCTGGTAAAGGAAGGTTCGAGACCCAAAATGCAGGTAACAGATTAACCTCATAAAGCTCAAACCGCCCACGGAACAGCCATGTCCATATCCGTCAACTCCAGATGATTTCCCACATAGGTGACGCCAGAAGGCGCCGAACGGCTGCGTGAGAACCCAGAGCGCCATCTTGCTGTCGCGAGTGGAAATATTCATCAAGCCGATCGTCAACGCGAGGCCGCCTGTCTCGACGAAAATAAGCGTCCGAATGGACATCCGGTTGGCGGCCATTAAAAACAACGGACGACCGACTCTGAAAATGACCCAGAACGAAATATGAAGTTATGAAGCGTCGTCCGTCGTGAGATTCAGCTGGTCGATGGTGAAGCTGCGAATGAAGTTGGCCGACATTATCTCGCCGCCGCCCGCGTTTGCAATGTCCATGAACATCAGAACGAACAGCTCTATTTGTGCAAGTGGCGGGGCAAATTATTTTCAGAAGAGTCAGATGTTTTTCTTTGCAATGAGCAACGGAATTGAAGTTTTTATTGATGACGGTTTTCTGGTCAGAGCGGAACTCCCTCTCCCTGAACTGATACACGCAGACAGAGATCGAATGTAGCGCGACGAGACTCGCCGATACAATGTAATAGTATTCAATATGAGTTGACATAGTGTGCACTTTTTCCAATGACGTTGTTCCGTCGATAAGCTGCTAGGGCGGCCAGAGTGTGCGTCAAATAATTTAGATATGTTTATTCAATCAATAGGAGGCAAACCAAACACATATTCGGCTAAATTTAGTAGTGCTATTTTGGTCATTTAAAGACACAATTATTAAATGATTTGTTGTCGAAAAATATGACCATATACGTGTAAATTCTAAATTCGCCAGTCGTTGAACATTTCTTTTTCGAACAAAAACGCACCTTTTATTGGGACGACCCTCTCCCAAAGTATATCCACACTACAGAGAAATCTACGATACAGAGAGATGTTAATAAGTGTTATCGCTCAGTAAGATCGCTCTGTTCTTCGACGTTTTGACAGACAAAATGTTAGCGAACTTTTATAAATATACATTATGTCATGTTGACTGTTCAATGGTTAATATTCGCTCATTATTGAATCTTAGTAAGTGTGTTTTTAACTTGAGTCATTAGTTTTTATCGCGAAAACAAAAACAACAACACAACAACAACGACAACACCAACAGGTTATAACAACATAGATACACGGAGAAACAACACATGCTTGTTGACAACAAATTTGCTCCTAGTTGTATCATATAAAAGTATTAATAGTTTAAGTATAAGATCTAATCAGTACTATAGGGAACATGCTGTTGGCAATTATTTTAAGTGTTTGTAATAAGTTAAATCGCTGAAATACATTTGACAATCTGTTTAATGTTTAGTGTTGAACAAGCAGTTACACACCAAGATATGTGTTTAGACTACATGAACATGTAGTATATACACGACATTCTTGTTGTATAAAACGTTAAGGTTTGGCAAAAAATCCCACTGCATTGTTATCACATAATTTAACACAGCGAATCACTAACGTTACAATTCCTTAATACGTAAAAGAAATATGCAAGTGTGATGTATCATGACACACTCGCTGTAATGTCGCTAGGGTCTAACTTATAAAGCAAATTGTGAATTGAAAGATTCTAAAACAGAATTTATACATAATAAAAAAAAATCCCTGTAACGATGATTTGAAGCGAATGATATTAAAAACCTCTACACCAACAACAATGACATCCTTTTTTCGGCAACAAACCACCAACAACCAAAACTATATTTAATTGTTAAAGACACTTAGAGTATAGGACTATGAATCCAGAACGTTCTAATGTGATATATTGCTGTAACCATCCGCTGTTTTTATTCAAGGCGAGAGACTTTACCGGATGATACATTCAACCCGACACTTTATTGTATAACAGATCTTAAATTGAAATGGTTTGACGCGTTTTGGGATTTACAACGGCTGAACGTCCCACATAGCCCAGAATTCACTACAAAACATACACGTGTTAATAAACAACGAAAATACATGATTAACTCAAGAAACAATTGATGTGTATTTACACGGTATAGAATATGTTACACGCCACAAACAATTATTTAGCCTTATCTGACAATGCTTAGCCAAATGTACATGGTAAAATAAGGACACAAGAGATAAAGGGAACCGCTCAGTGTATGCAATAAAGATGTAAATGAAGGTCCTCATGACCGAAGATAATGCCATATGGCCTTAACATACTAATTACATGTAAGAATCAGCCATTACAATGGACTTAAGGAATGTTATTGTCTTTATATTTTGTGTTATTGGTACGAAAGGTAAGAGTTATATAAATATATTGTATTACACGAACTTGTATTTCGTCACTGTACATATATTCATTGTGAATACTTAATGACTTCATATTGTCGTTCAAGTGCATAATTGATGCGAACGCTTCATAATGTTAAAAACGATAATGTTATATTATTAACAACTTTAATATGTATTTGTTTAATTTGGTATATTTGCCGTCTATATCAGCATTGAAGTCATATCATGGCGACCAGTGAACCTGGTAACCCTTCGTCAAGTAAAATCAGCTACTAGAACACATACTTATGCCACCTAAATTTTGATGCACGGGCATAAAACATGTATATATTGCATTCATATACATGAATATCTATGCCTATGTTGGAATAATGTTCACCACCGACTTATCAAAACGTTGAATAGAGTTCATTAAAACATTTAATCGACAATTAAGTTTAACAGTGACAATTTAGTTTGCTGTCTTTAGAGAAACTGAATAAAACATTATAGGTGTCCGAGGTTCAAATCTTTGCTACAGCTGTATGGGAGTGGCCACACGGAACGAATGTGCACTAATTGAGGAGTGCCAGCCAAATCAAGTAAGTATTTGTTTATTTGTATTTTTCTTTGCATTTTTTGTAATAGCATACACCGATAGAATAATCCGACTAAAACTCCTAAATATAAATAATAATACGAATAAAATAAATAATTGAAAGATATGAATTGAACATTATCCGTCGGATACATCAAAGCGTTTAGTCACATAATGCTATAATTGACCAGCGTTATTATCCTGTCCGCTTCCCCATACATCTTTATTTCAGTATAGAAAGTAATATACTAATAATTTCCCCGTTTTTCGTCTCTTTTCTTGTTAACGGTCTGGCCGGCGTTCTTAATATGCATGATTTTTTTCTTACTGGTGTTACACAGTACTGCTCGCTCCAACGTGTCAGTGATGGGAGCGGTGTCACGTACAACATAGGCTGTCGCGATCAAACGGTAACTAGACGTTCATGCTTTAGTTGTGTTTGTGCTCGTATTAGTTCCAATTAATATATAGGACAACATGAATCTCGAGAATCAGGAAAAGAGGACATACTGTTGCCATCCGGTAGTCTGTTATAACATGCAAGTGCCCAATTTCCAATGTTATAAAGGACAATAGATACAAAATAACATTCAGCATTAACCCTTTGAGCGCTGGAACCGGATTTTGAAGGCCTTTGCAAACAGTTTGGATCCAGATGAGACGCCACAGAACGTGGCGTCTCATCAGGATCCAAACTGTTTGCTATTCTGATAGTATTCTTTGAAAAAAAAATCAAAGAAAATGCTAATTTTAGAAATTCAGCAGACGACATTTTAGCAGACGACAAATTTCCCAGCATGCAAAGGGTTAATACATTTGTTTAACTTGGGTCAATTGTCCCATTTGAGTGATCGATGCAAAACATTTGGAGGAGAAGGGGGTGTCACGTGTTGATATTCATGTTTTCATGTTTTGTCTACAAATGTAAATTGGCATTAAATCGTTTCAGAAGCGCGTTTGGTTTGGGTTTAATTTTGGAGTTAAAGTAAGGTTCGGCTAGCCCTCATACCAGTTTGAACCACCAATGCTTTGCATTGACCGTTCGAAGGCGGTGATCTCAGTTTAAGTCATAATATGTGTATCATTGGAGTTCTGTTATAAAAGTGGTGGATACTTACAAGAATCCCTCTCCCGATAGAGTTTCTGTAGTTTTATTATGTGCTATATATTAAAGCGGTTGATACGACCGTTAAATCCGTTCTTGATTTTGACGACCTCAATATGTAGTGTCTAGTTTACTTTTTGTCATGACGAATCAGCATCATATTCTTGATTAACTGATTGACCTATGAGATGGTTTGTTACGTTTCGCGGATGATTACTATTTTTCAATAATGCATAGTAAAAATACAAGAGTAAATATAGTAATTATATCATTATTATCATTTAAGTGTGTTGAGTAATCAGAAAACACGTACTTAAACACATTTTAGACCAGGATGCTCTTTTTAGACCTTGTATCATTCCATTTACTTGTATCAAGTAGCATATTAAACGACTTAACACAGTCAACTCGGCAAATACAAGTTATTTGAACACCTTATATTTATAAGTGTCTACATTTCTCAACATTTTCATGACATGATCGATTTTATTTAAATGATTTGTTTTTAGATATGTCAGGTCTCTAATAAAGGAGAAACACTTATTGTCGGACGCAGCGTCAGTTCGGACAACTCAGAATGTATCTCATGTTGCAATGATGACTTGTGTAAACCCGAGGACTGCAGCCCGACCGTGGATGCAACTACGGTGGAAACAACAGTTAAAACAACAACAGCAACCGTAACATTAACTGCAGCAACAACGACATCATCTGCAAAAGCATCAACCACATCTGGTTAGTTTTTTTTTCTTTTTCCCATAAAGGCTAAACTATCCCATGATTGGTGTTCAATATGTATGCATTATGTTTTTGTTTTTATCTTTTACTTTGGTTGAAGTGGTATTATTTTCAAATCGCATAAGGTTTTATAGTTCATTTATACTCAACCACTGTTTGCAAACACTAAGCATTTTTCTTTAATTATATACGTAAGCAAACAAATGCATTTATCCGCCGTACATATTTAAGAATATTCCCATCTTCGTATACATTTCATAACATTGATATGGGGCGAAACTAGAGCCGTTTATTCACGGGTGTGTGAAACATGAATTCAATCATACAGTGGTGGAAACAGGCAGAGCGTGGAGCGATTGGTCCCCATGGACGCCCTGCCCGTACACATGCGGACGTGACGGGATACAGCACCGGTTCCGGCACTGCACGGTTACCGCGTCGGAGTGCGTGGGATTGAAATTCGAGTCCAAAATATGCCACAGCCGCGTTTGTTGCACAGGTTGTGCAACAATAATATAAGTTCATGAATTTCTGGATAACAATACGCCTTAAAATTATTGCTTATTTTACCATTCAAACTCCGACGTAACAACTAAAAGGCAATATAGTGGTACAGTGAATTTAAAGGAAGTATTAGAGAAAACTGTCAACATAATAATATATATCATGCTCACATTAAAACGAAATGATTAACGTTGCATCGTTTTGTTCCTAAGATATTGGTTATGTAGGAGTATAAATGTACGCGATTAAAGCAGACGTATTTCAACCATAACGTTATGCTGTACAATCACCATTTTAGGTCCCCCGGTCATCACATATATTGATCCCGACAAGCAGATACCGGTCGGTGGGTTCCTGTCCATCTACTGCAATGCAACGAACGCCGATCAAATCCTCTGGCAAATACCTAAGGTATAAGAAAAAATGTACACATCATAATTAAGGTTCGGTTATATAAGAACCTGACTTCTTATAATGTCATAATGCGATGATTGATTACAGTCAAATTGCTAATGTGATCGTAACACATACATGCAAACTCTATATCCAACTATTGATTTGAGGTTCAAGCGTACACATAATTTTAACAGACATTTCCCGTTTCTTACTCAGCAGCATGAAAAAACAATGTAACCTATTGATTTCCTGCCAAGAATCTCGAAACTTTGATATGAATTCATTAATTGCACTAAATACATATTTTAAACGAAGTGCATATTTGCCTATATATAGAACCATATCACATCTGATTACATTGTATATGTATTTAAGTGCAGTATAGTTCTCCTCTGCCGCTTTTCAGATCGTCGGCAAGCCATACCCAATCAACGTATTCCGACCCGTCGGTCTGGACACTGTGGTGATCGCCAACGCCGGCGCGGACAACCGTGGTGCGTACGTGTGTACAGCCAGGAACGCATGCGGCGAGGATCAAAGCTCGCTTATGATCGATGTTTTATAAGAAAACGTGCAATAAATCTTGGATGTTATCGAAACCTTACCTACAATGTTAAGTTACGACTGATCTGTGTTGTTTGCCAATTGTGTTGTTTAATAATGCTGTTTAATTGTGCTGTAAAATAAACAATAATGCTCAGAAAATTCTTACAATGACGGGCATGAGCGAGAAATCAATGAAAAGAATACAACTGCTCAAAGTGAATAAGCATTAATGTTGGTGTATATTTAATTGTTTATTCAAACAATGAAGCGTTATGAAACTATTCCCCAAAATGTTAAATACGACATGTCGTTATAAAAAAGTCTGACAGGGACATACCTATGTAAGAACTTTGAACGTATTGATTGTAAACTTATACAATCTCATTTATCGAGAGAAACGTCTATATCTTGATTTATGTCATATAAGGTTGTAGCTCCTTGAATAAAAATGGGATACAAGGGAGATAACTAAATGCGTTTATCTGAGCTATCTTGCATTGCTTAAAATGTCATTTTGTAAGAAAAACTTGAATGAAATGACACGATGGCCTGTTATCTCCAAACGGTTCTATATATAAACAAACGGAAACTAAAACCCCATAAGAAACAGATAATATTTTCATCGGTACATTTATGTATGGAAAAAAACAACAAAAAAACAAACAATTAAAAACAATCCACACAGCACAAATTCAAACGATAAATGAAAAGACTAATGCGACGTGTTAATGTAAATATGATTGTGCAGGTAACACACAATACAGTTCGCACAGAATTATTCACTTTATTGACAAACATACACATACATGACACAATGTTAAGATAAATGGTCCAAACATCGAAAATGAATATTATTGTGTTCAGCAGCGTGGAATGGTGAATGAAGAACATATTATGCAATTTTACCCGGTTTTGTTGGGTCTAAATCCTCGGCCTTGGCCCATTTTTATTTACAAAATATAAATTTGTGATTACAAATTAACATTACATCATCGCAATTCAAATAAAACATAGTTATACCTTGCTGGGGCTTAATTACGACACAAGATGTTTGCCGTGAAGAGCATTTTAAAATACGCATTCTTTCCAGATCTTTATCAATAAAGTTATCGCCCCAGTTAACAAGACAAATCAATTTATTGTTAAGGGCATCAGTTGTTAAAATACAACAGATTTATTTCATTGACAAGTATTTCGCTTTTAAGACAATTAATTTAAAGGGACTTGTTCACAGAGGGTGTCATGTTTTGAAGTTTGTCATTAAATGCTTTAAATTGATAATTATAAACATCAGAACTAAAGAGCTACAATATAAAAACAAGAATAAAAGTTAAAAAAAAAAAGAAAAAAAAAAAAAAAAGTTAACCTCATCAGGGCTCGAACCACTGACCCTTGGAGTAAAAGCAAAGTGCCGAAACCACTTAGCCATCCGTCTTCACGTGTGTATGCGTGTAATTCAGAGTTTATGTTCGGGTCGTCGTTGAGTCTTTACGACTACATTATGTGCGGACCTGACCATCCGTCTTCACATAGGTTGCCATTTATTTTATACTTTGGATAAATATCCACATGCTGTTACAAAATATAACGATAACACAAGAAATCGACATTTTTTGATCGTTTCGCGTCTGAGACGCTTTATAATTTTATAAATTTCCTACGATGATTTTTCGTTAACGAACGTGTATTTTCAGTATATTTCTGCGGCATTAGTGTTATTTCGCACACTGCTGTACATTGTTCATTTAGTTCTTGAATCTGCGACAAAAAGTTGAACAAATTCTCATTTTGATAAACTGTGAACAAGTCCCTTTAATTCTTTTTATCTTCAGATGCGTCTGACATGGAATTTATAATTGAGCCTCGCTCTGTGAAAAGGGGTTTTAACGAATGTGCTTAGAGTTTCGTCCGAGATTAGCCTGTGCAATACGCACAGGCTATTCAGGGACGACACTTTCCGCCTCAACTGGATTTTTGCTAAGAAGAGACTTCCTTTAAACGAAAAATATCATAAAAGAAGAAAAAGGCTTCCCTGATTAGCCTGTGCGGACTTCACAGGCTAATCTGGGACGACACTTTACGCACATGTATTAAACCACCTTTTAACAGATCGAAACTCAATTTAATGCGCTTTCGGTGCGAATATTGTGTACTTACTCGATCCCTTGAGTCATAACCAGCTATCGCATGTATAGAAACTAAACGATTAGTTATTACTCTAACGTTATTATTTGACTGTTTAAAATGATTTTGTTCGCAGTATGCCGATACGCAACGGCCCATTCCGTGTTATAATTTAAATTAAATCGGGAATAGGGCATTCCTATGTTCATGTTTGTCAAGCACATACCCAAAGCTTAGATATATTTATTAAATGGGTATAGCTTAGTAATTATATATGACTAGTAGTTTATTTGAATCAAACATGCATTTTTTTTAGAAAAGCACCTGGTATTAAGTAATTCCTTTTCAAGGAACGGAAAGCACGGATGCATGCTGATTATCTCTTTTATATGGTGTACAGACCGGTTCAAAAGTCTGAATCGTATCATACGGTTTAGCTATAACCGTATCAGACGGTTTAGCTAGAACCGTATCAGACGGTTTATAAACCGTATGATACGCTTTAAACCGTTTGATACGCTTTTACGACTTTTGGACCGGTTCGTACGTTTAACCGTCCGATCCGAAATCGTATGATACGAATCGTATCAGACGGTTTAGCTAGAACCGTATCATACGGTTTATGACGGGTATTATTCAATGTATTATTCAATTTAAAAATAGAGTTATTCAATGTAAACGGGTTACCCTTAACCGTCTGATACGAATCGTATCATACGGTTTCGAATCAAACAGTTAAGCGTACAATCGGTCCAAAAGTCAAAACCGTCTGATACGATGGTATCAGACGGTTTATGGTCGCAAAACCGTATGATACGGTTCTAGCTAAACCGTCTGATACGATCGTATCATACGGTTTAGACTTTTGGACCTGTCCGTACACCATACTTTTACTATCAATTTATTTCAACGTGTTTACTATTTAATGAGGCGACTTAAAGATCTAGCCCACACGTTTAAGGGCAACACATTATTCAAATTATGAAACAAAAAAGCCGCATAGCCGATGTACAAAATCGCAAGGACCAAGACATGTTAAAATATGTATTGTTAATACAAATACCTAATGATCTGAGTCGCACATTCAACATATAAAATAAAAAAAGGAGATAGCCAAAACTGAATTTTTCCTGAATGGAATTCGGTGTTATTTTCTGCGTGTCCACCATTTTGAATTACACCACATGATTTTACTAGGGTCATGTGATCGTTAATTTGATTAGAGCTAGGCTGGGAACCAGTACAATTACTTGTTTGATTTTAGCAATTGAAGTCATACATGTATCTTCAATCATCAATGCATTCATTTCTTTTGTAATTTAAGCTGTTAACGTACATTGTAATTTAAATAATCATAGTTTGTACATCAAGAAAAGAAGATGATGTTTTGCGTTTTTTATATACATCATCAATAATTGAACATGCATATACTTTAAACGATTTTATAAATTCAAAGTAGCCTTCATGCGCATAGTTCTGTTCACGAACACAAACATGTATCTCAGTTATTGATGGCATGATAATAGAATTATCGCATTTTATTCAATGTTTATGATAAAATAGCTACGGTATTAATAAAAGAACCTTATTCTTATTGAACTGTAGGTCCTACACTTGTTTCAAATGAAAGTATTTGAGAACTAGTTTTATTGAATATGTATGTTTTAAATTCGTTACCACAATCTTATACGTCAAAAAACAATTTAATGACATTTAAGAAAAAAATAAAAGCTTATCTTTCTTCCACCCTTTATGAAATAAACTGAACATGCTTCATGTTTTTTTTTTTTTTTTTTTTTTTTTTTTTTTTTTTTTTTTT
>VMBQ01000992.1:0-18219 GCA_007657795.1 Dreissena rostriformis | reverse complement strand
TATTATTATTATTATTATTATTATTATTATTATTATTATTATTATTATTATTATTATTATTATTATTATTATTATTATTATTATTATTATTATTATTATTATTATTAGTATTATTATTAGTATTATTATTAGTATTTTTATTATTATTATTATTATTATTATGTCGTTTGAACATGTACCTCAAATAAATAAGACATGTTTGTTGCAGTGTAAAATAAAAGGGAATACTCGCTGATTCATTTTACAATTCCACAATCCTATTTTATTGTTGTTTCTATTCCTTTATAGTCAAGTCTATCATCCGAACCCAGGACAGCCGATGGATTTCAACTCAGGTGCGCACCGATTGCACTGTAAGATTGTCATGGTCCGGTCACCGAAAAAGAGATCGTGCGACAATCTTCCGACACATTCTAGATCGTGACTGACGATCATGGCTTGATAAAAGTCTTCGACCATAAACAGCAACATCGTGATGACCTATTCGGATTGAGTAGGGGAACGTTTTCAAATGACCTTTTTGCTCTAGCAATCGTTATCACTTATATCTGTTAAGATTCTTCACAATTAAATGACAGATAATCATATGAAAACTTTAAAATAAGAGAAACGAAATGAACGTATCGTCTAACATCCTTGAAATATAAACCGTCTCCGTGAAGAAGTGATCGAGGTTTTCCCCTGCTGAGCGGGAGTTAAAACCTCTATAACGCTCAAAAATCAACGCAAAATTTCGTTACATATTTCGTTAAATTAATTTAACATATAAATAATAAGTGTTCCGTTGGAAACATAGATTTTTATAGATACAAAATACTCGTTTTTGTTTTTTTGTGACACAATTAATTTCATTTCAATTTCCCGCATATATATCTATTCATACGACACACGAACACTAAAATGGTACCAAGTTAGTGTTCATGTGTCGTATGAATATATATCGTCGCGGGAAATTAAAAAAAGAATAAATATGCCAATAAATAAATAAAAAACGAGCATTTTGTATCTACAAACATCTATGTTACCAGACCACATATGGCGTTGCAATTTCGGCGATTGCTATAAGGAACACTGATTTTAAATTGTTTAACTTTATTTTACGAAATATTGTACGAAATTTTCGTTGATTTTAAGTTGTAATGTGGCTTTACAAGGTTCGATGCTCGTTAGAAGTGAAACAACTTGTAGCCACCATATAGATAGTTAAGTTAAATATCGTCGATGGCTTTCCGCTAAGCGCCTGAAATATGTAGAGGAATCCAGAAAACAGATGTTCTCCACTGAGATTATCTTATAAGCATCATATATGACTGAGCTCGCACACTTCAGTATACCGTAATAAACAATACACTAAACGGTATTCACTTAAGCTGGTAGACGTCAAATGAAAAGTCAACGAAAATCATTTAAAACGTGTATGGCTTCACCTGTCAACGCCAAATTTGATCCATATGTTAATTTGCCCTTATTACAACATTCCCTTAAAATTACGATGCAAGACGTTAGAGCATGTGCATGAAGAGATTACCAAAGGATAATAAACCCTAGTCTGGATTACCTGCCCCTTTGTATACAACGATTCTATTTGTTTACAATAGAAGCTGGGAACCAGACTAAATAAACCCATGCGCAAATATTGACTTCTCATTGATGTTGATAAGAGAAACGTATAGGTCGTATCCAATTTAGTATCCACAAAAGATCTAATTTAATAATAAATTGAATGCCAATGTACCGTGTTCATGTAATAATTAAACACATACAATGGCGATTATATTTGTTCCGTTCAAATTCCACGAAGTTTGATGGACATTGTTTCATTCCAGTATGCGGAAAGTATACCCAAACATTAACATGTGCTGGGGTTGAACTACATTCAGCATCTTATATTTATATCAAATTCCAATGAGAGATGAATAGCAGGAAACATATAATTCATCTTATAGGCAAACACAATTTAAAGGGTTAGATATGTGTACATCCATGTTTTGCTATACAAGACCTCCAAAACAACAACGAATTCGCCAATGTTTTGCCCTATATAACTGTTTTTCGAATACAATAAACACGTTTACATGGACAAACATGCCTGTTGAATTAGATGAATGGTTCGTTCTACCATCGAACTACAATTGAGACATGACCGTGAACTTAACCAGAAAACACCGTTATCCTTTATTGACCTCACATTCTCCTTATATTTGTTCCAGAAATCATGTCACGAAAGAGGAAAGTCTGCATACTATAAAATACAGCCGGTGCTAATGTAATAATCAGTACAATTCTCAAACAGGTCGATACAGTTTACATTGACTTATAGGTTCTATATGAGAACTGGCTTTTACATTCTTTAGACTTGAACTTGTTGGTAATGTTTGGAAAAAAAAATAAATATATATAATATTATTTATAAATAATATAAATATTTAAGTTAGTCATAACTTGAATTGTTTGGAAATAGTTGTTTGCAATATTAAAAAAAAAAAAAACTTGTGCTGGTGTTTATCTCAGAAAAATATCAAAATGAAGTTGGCCGTCGTGTTGCTCTGTCTGATGCCGCTCGTGTTCAGTGCCAGCGTCAACGAGAGATTCATCGAGTCTTTGCTCGGCGGATACGACAGTGAGTGAATAATGTCAACAATTAAGTAAGGTCTACCACATTCCTTATTGATACTTTTCTCGGGAATTACGACAGTGAGTGGTTTTATGTAAATAATTACGTAAAAAAAACACACTTTTTGCCGCAATAGTAATTTCAATATATTATAAAATACATGTGTATATATAAAACCCTTGGACTCTGCACTTCATAAAAATAAAATCGACAGTGTCCGAACATTGATCTTTATTACTATCACTTGAAAAATCAGGTGCAACAATGCAATGTTTTGCTGTTAATAATGATATGAAAACACTGTGGGATTGTTTTTCTTAAGAACGCAGACACTGGTATTAAACATATATCGTACACACCATCTTCAGAAAATGATTATGGAAAAGAACGAATTAGTCGTTTTGCAAGTAATAGTAATTTCACATAATTAGAACATGTTTGTGTATGCTAAAGCCCACTTATGCTGATTACAAATAATGACTTTTTGCAGTCAAGGCTCTCGCTGGCCAACTTTTGACCCAGTTCAGCACTGATGAGACCGAACAACAGTGTGAGACCCAGCTTTGCCCACCTCTCCTGGACAAAATCGATGGCCACAATGCGGTTATCACCCACCTTGTCTGCGCCTTAGTATGCAAAGAGTAAGACTCGTTAATGTTGTGGAACTAACGAAATAGTTACCATTCTAAACCATGTGACACTTATCTAAGATCTTGCAACAAATTACGGTATGAGTTATTTGTAATTTAAATAACTACACGTTTTTGTTGAGTATGCCCATGAAATAATGAACGTGTGCAAGAAGCTAAGTAAAGGAATTCATTTACTGTATTTAAGTAAAACATTGCTATGGAGTTATCTCATTTGTGTTGTGTTCTGAGAAAACTGGGCATAATGCTTGTGCGTAAATTGTCATCCCAGATTAGCCTGTGTAGTCCGTGAATTTTTCGTTTAAATGATGTCTCTTCTTAGCGAAAATCCAGTTAAGGCGAAAAGTGTCGTCCCTAATTAGCCTGTGCGAACTGCACAGGCTAATCTGGGACGACACTTTACGCACATGCATTATGCCCAGTTTTCTCAGAACACGACACATTTTATCCCATCATCATACCCGTACCATTTACGAACTAAAACGCCATCTGATAATTTTTGTTATATTCCATACTGTTGATAAAACAACAAGCGCAATAAATGACCTTATTTTGTTTGTTTTCATGACGTTATTTTGTTTATGTTTTTGTTATGTTTGTCCATTTTCTGTTGATTTACTTCCGAAATGGGGACCCACACATGAAACATAATGACATAAATATAATACTAGGCAAGTGTTGAACAAAGAAAAAGTTTATTTGCCCGAAACGAACACCTAAACCATTCGCCAAGGATCGAGGTTGTTGTTTTCTGAGCCTTGCTAGATAAACTTATCTGTAATCAATACTAACCACATATGATCTTTGTTATCGCTGTACCTCAAATTTAAAATGGACAGAGAGTCGTCTAATGTTTTGCGTGTTTTCGTTATATTGGCGAGTTGTGTAAATAATGGAAAGCACGAGCAAAGGCGGAAATAAGGACATTGGCAATGTATGCGCCTCAGACCGTCCTATATTTTAACCCATTTATGCCTAGTGGACTCTCCCATCCTTCTAAATTGGATCAATTTATTTCCAAAATTAGGGATGTCTAGTATACTTATTTCTATATTTAGAATATTTCTTACAGAAATTCATTTACGCAAACAGCGCAGACCCCGATGAGACGCCGCATCATGCGGCGTCTCATCTGGGTCTACGCTGTTTGCCAAGGCCTTTTTTTAGACGCTAGGCATAAATGGGTTACATAATTGGCAGTTTTCGGCTTATATGTATTGCCTAGTTTTTTGTGCTAGTCATTTTCGCTCCTTGCAAATTCGTCTCGTGATGCATATATGACCTACGATATATGACAAAACTAGCCCTAGTATTTGACTGTATTAGTATATATTATGAGTTTAAAGGCTTTTAAAAGTATAGATGTATATCAATCTCTTATTGTATTTCCAGGGCCCAGGTCCTTGCTGGAACCCTCGGAACACCGGGCAAATAAGCTGCACTATATAAATGGTGTTTCCTTGTCACAAAACTCGAATAAATTCTTGGTTTGTTAATATAATATTGTCTTTATATTTCTGTATATTTCTTCATTTAACATTAAACGTTATTATTCCCAGAAAAATATAAATCAATTTAAAACAATTATGTGTATATCATGAGGACAAATTTATATCAGGTTAGTAGCAGAGCGTTCGTTACATAGATATATGAATAATGACATCCAAGACACAATATCTGTAGAAAAAGTCGTGTTAACACCCGTAGAATTAAGGCAATTGACCAGTTTGCTATGCTACATGATACAGTACATACAACACCAAACTAAAAACAAAATAAACATGTGGTCACCACCTTTTAAAGGTCAATGCAAAACATTGGAGGTTTAATCCAGTTTAAAAGCATGATCAAAACTCACACTCGCAAAATGTCACTTAAAAAGAAAAGGCACACAATTAACAGTACATGTAATACAAAACAGACACAAATACACCAAACGTTAAACATTCCACATCTTTTTAAATGTTCAAATGTAGCATAAACCACAACACTCTGAATATAAATCCTAAATTGTAATATTAATTCGAAAAAAAATACAAACAACGTGAATACAAGCACAAACAATCATCAGAAATGCTATTGGTAAGTTTTTAGATACTCGATACCCTATGTAAATGTGTAGGGATACTTTTACTTTCATAACAACTATTGTGTAAATATGTCTGAATTATTTTATTATAAAAAATAAGCACTAGAGCAGTACATAAATTACGGTGTTATGAGATTATAAAGAATGCACAGTATAAACATATTAATAATGAATGTCATCAGTACCTTAAAAGCCGCTTATTAATCTTTTTTGAAAATGTAAAAGATATGTAAGTGCAATACAAACAAATGTGTCGTGTTCTGAGGAAACTGGGCATAATATTTGTGCCTTTATTGTCATCACAGATAAGCCTGTGCAGTCCGCACAGGCTAATCAGGGACGACACTTTCCGCTTTTATGACATTTTTCGTTTAAATGAAGTTTCTTCTTAGCAAAAATCCAATTTAGGCGGAAAGTGTCGTCCCTGATTAGCCTGTGCGGACTGCACATGCTAATCTGGGACGACACTTTATGCACATGCATTATGCCCAGTGTTCTCAGAACACGACAACTAATATCCAAACAGTCCACATTTTGCGAAAAAGTCACTGGCAATAGAAATTCGTTCATTTTCGAAATCGCGTATGTAAATATTTCACAGTCGGTAAAGTGTTTTAGGAAAAAAAACTATTGCATGAAACATGAATTGTACTGGTTCATAACACTTAAATGATGTATATGTGTTTGTATTATCGTTGCTATATGTTTATTCAACCGTATCAATGTAATTAAGTTCTACATTTGGCATAATATTGCCAAAGTGGTCGTCACTTAATCTCCCAAGATTGAGAAGTTTGAAGATGAAATGTGTCTTCCCTGTTAATGACGGGACGTATGCTAAGGGAAATCATGCATGTGCATTTAAGAAAAAGTTCGCACTGTTCCAGAACAGAGTATGCACATATTGGCAGCTTGCTCTTGCATACTATGTGACCAACGCTGCGGTTAAAGATAAGCAATGGCAGCAATCTCAGCCTTGACGTTGGATGGTGGTAACGAGTCTGTAGAGTTCGAGTGAACTGAAACACAATACAAATCTGGCAGGTATCGCGTTACAAAAAAAATGTGGGGAGGTTGGAAAAAAGCGTGCTGAAACTACTTACTTATAATCGACATTGTGTTGAAAAAGAACGATTCTGATTGATGCGCGAGTTAAACTATAAGCGGTCTTGTTTAAGCGAAAACAAATAAGGTAAAAATGCATGCTTATACGGAATCACTAAAGACGGTTTCTTTCACCTGTAATTACTTTATTGTAGCTAACATGTTACAATATACTAACACGGAATTTCAGGTGGAAACAACTTTAAATTTTTAGTAAATTACATAGACACACGACCAAACATAGTATGAATCATGTGGTTTTATATTTGTTATAACTCTCTTCAGCTTTTCTTGTGGCTACGTTTCATACTTTTATACTTTTAAATGTATTTTTAAAAGCGATAATAACTTATTACTAAAAAAACAAAAACAGTAGCAACAAAATTTGTAAATCCAAATTGTAAGTAATGGCATACAACTGTACCATAATGTCTATTTGGATACGCTATAAGTAAGTCAAGTCAGTAAGTAAACTGTTTATTACCGTGACATGTGCAATATAACAAAACATCATATATATTCATTTTTTACTGCTCATTTGACTTGTGGTATACTCCAGATCATTCTATAAATATATATATATATTCTTACTTACTATTCTGGTTTGGTGACTTATAGGCCCATCGGGTCGGGTGCAAAACATATTTGTATATATATATAAAAATAAAAATATGTTTTGCACCCGACCCGATGGGCCTATAAGTCACCAAAACAGAATAGTAAGTAAGAATATATATATATTTTTATAGAATGATCTGGAGTATACCACAAGTCAAATGAGCAGTAAAAAATGATGTTTTGATAAAGATGTGTATGCTTCGCACCGAGCTTGAATCAGACGATCCAAAAAGAGCAATAACGTGGCAACGAATGAAACAAAATGAGAACATACTGATTACTAACTTTACTTACTTTAAACCAAGAAAAAGGCAAAACACGTTTTATTATAAATGCGCTGTTCTCGTATTGACCAATGACAATTCACCATCATAAAATTACAACATAGACGGATCTTTAAAATAAATGGTGTCAATAAGAGTACGTGATTAAAATCCGGTACTTTCAATATGATTCAGAAGACAGAGCCGATCATTGAACATAATTTAGTTAACATCGTTAACATAAAAAAATCACGAACATACAAGTGTGGCCATATTTTTAGTGGCTATTAGTAGTATGCAGATTTATGTAAATGATATCATGTATGAAAGAATATACCACTTTCCAAATATAAAGGTCGATTAGAAAATTTTGGAAAATTGTAAACCGGTAGTTTGAAATTTGAACTAATTATAGTTGTTATATCAGCATTGATGTTATAACATCCATTAATTCAAACAAAACTAATAGCTGTGAACATTGTAAACGGTAAAGTTACACAAATTTTGCATTATTTTGGAACCGGTCACATAGATTTCATGACCGAAAAAATGCTCATTGTAGAACAAAACACTAAACTTAAATTTTAAGTTACATGGGTGTAATTTTTTTGTGTTTTATCAATTAACATTCTTATTTAAATTAGTGAGTAATATATTCGTATGTAATAAATCGTTAGAACTATACTGTCTAGCTAAAAATAATGAATGTCCATGTATGTTGGTTTCGTAGTTTAAAGAACTTTCAATACGTTGGATCTTTTGAGAACAACTTGCATCATTATCTTGAAGATATGAGGATTTGCTCGAAGTATTCAAAAGTTAGTTGATCATTAGTATGTTTCCCTTTTTATCTTCGATTCACGACGAATTTATTGGCACTGGGCATCATTGGCCATTATATTATAACAAATCCAGCACGATCTTTAAACCACACGAGAACGTCAGCAATGACGGTCCTTATCTGTTTTCAATCGTTGCGCTCGCAAAGAAGCGTCTTTCCCCGATTGGAACTGGCGAGACCCAACAGCAGTTTAAGAACCACCTTTGCCTACCTCTTTTTTACCAATATGATCGACACAAGTTTATGATCATCTATCTCGCCTTCGCCGCAATATGCAAGCAGTTAGTAGTAGTTTTATTTTGGCACTGATACGCAAATCATGGTAAGAAACAAACAAATAGATACATACTAACAAATACTGATGAATGAGAAGTTAAGTAATATATGGCATAATATAACACATATAAGTTCAAATAAATAAATATTACCATGAAATGCTAACCATTTCCAGGGATAACACAAAAAAAGTGAAACTGATTTCACTTATTTCCATTGTGGTCCCAGATATTTTGGCAGCCTGACACATACAGTCATTTTTTTGTATTAATGGTAATAACCATGTAAGCACAAACATGCTAGTTCAGTTAGGAATGCTTTATGAGATCACATGATTATATATATATATATCACATGTTTACGAGTATCACATTTAATGTTGCATCACAGATTTGTCAGTCATACTTCAATCCAACTACTTTTTAGACATTACATATTATTAAAAAAATTCAATGATTTAAGATCAATATGCAGTAAAGTAAAACATGGTCATGTTTAACTAAAATTGGAACACAACAGGTACAATAATTAAAGCTAAGTTGAAATGACAGTGATAAAATCAACTGGCCATTAAGTGGGTTTTGATGGCATGCTTAAACGAGTGGAAAAATTTGATATCCTTAAGTGATTATGGGAGACTATTCCACAGAACAATACTATTTAAAGCAAAATATTTCTTACCAAAACTTCCAAATTTTGGTAAAGAAAATCTCTCAGTGTCACAAACACTATAACTTCTACCAAGTGAACCGGTCACGGGGTGTGCAGACACTCTAGATCTGGTACATCGGTCATGGGCCAAATTCAGGGGTACAAAATGCTCCTTAAGATATTCAGGACATGTGTCTGACTTTATCTTATGAAATGACATAGAGTTAATTGATCTACTCTCTTAGAAACAGGCAACCAGTTCAGTGACTTAAATTGTTCAATACCAACATGAGACCTGCTATGCATATTAAGGACAAATCTGTTCAATTTATTTTGGGAATTCTGAAGCCTAGTTTTCCAATACTGAGGCAAACTAGGATACTAAAAAGAACAAACATAGTTAAAATGACATTGTACCAGGGACATGACCAAAATTTTCATAGTGCGAAGATCCAAGTATTTACTCTTTCTATATAAGTACTTTAACCGGGCATTTGACTTTGTAACCACAGACCTTGCAATATCATTGCATGAAAGATTTTGATCCAAAACTGCACCAAGATACTTAACTGAACTTGTGGCTTGAATATGTGTACCATTACATGAAATATTTAAAGTTCTTTGTGACCTTAACTTAGGTTTTGAACCAAAGAGTATGGATTCTGTCTTACCAAGATGAAGTGATAGCATGTTATCTATAAGCCATTCACTTACACGCTCCAGCTCTGAAGATAAAAGAAGTTCAATGTCGGCTATATTTTTAACATTTACAAGGATCCCTGAGTCATCAGCATATAATAAAAGTTTGTTTTTGACCACTGCCGACATGTCGTTAACGTAGATCAGAAATAGCAGAGGGCCTAAAATTGAACCTTGGGGTACGCCACATGTGAAAGAAGCCAGGTTGGAATGAATACCCGATACATCATCTAACTGATGTCGATCAGAGAGATAAGGCTGGAACCAAAGGACAGCATCTGAACTGAGACCAATGGCTTTTAATTTCATTATCAAAATACTGTGATTTACAGTGTCGAAAGCCTTCTGCAGATCAAGGAGAACAATTTCAACCATATTATTTTTATCCATTTAAAATTTAACGAAATCTGAAAGATGGATGAGACAAGTATGTGTTTCTCATTTAAATAACCTTCAATTTGATCATAAATAACCATTTCAAAAATCTTAGAAATAATGCACAAATTAGAAACTGGCCGATAATTACCAACTTCGGTTTCATCGCTCTTCTTATATAGAGGGATAACTCGGGCATTTTTAAGATCATCAGGAACAGAACCCTGTATAATGGATAGATTCACAATGTGGGTTAATGGACTGGCAATAACTGTTGCACTGTCCATAAGGAACCTACATGGGATACCATCCAAACCCGTGGCCTTATTAGCAATTAATCTATTCAGATACTTTAGTATTTTATTCTCTGAGACGACTGAAACACAGAAACTATTTGGAAAAATACCTTTAGACAAAAAGAAATTGGTAACAAAAGATTTACCATAATTACAATAACTAACTGGCAGTTTTTCAACTAATTTAGCTTCTACAGTAGTATAAAAACCATTGAATTTTTCAGCAACATTTAAACAATCAAAGCTGACTTCATCATTTATTTTTAACACACTGTTTACAATAGAACCAACACCTTTCTTGGATGGTAGACTAAGCTGTTTCAAACATTTCCACAGAGACTTGGAGTCAGATTTGTTATTTTCAATACTTTCTTTAAAATAACTTTTTTTTTAGCAATATGAATAAGAGACTGTGTGCTATTCCTGAGATGCTGAAATTTAACATAATTTTCAGAAGATTTATTGTTCTTTATTGTTAGAAATTACAATCATAAGTAAGTGGTCCAAAATAAAGCAAATAATGTTTTCAAACTAATGTGAAACTGTGTTTATTCATAAAAAAGAGATTTTTAGTGTTGGCTTCATATAGCAGTTTAAATTCTTTAAATATAATTTAACACATTTATATGAATATTATTTTAATATTAATGGGGAATATATATTTTCACGCTTAAAAAGTGCATACAAATGTACAGTAAATGAAATACAGAAACAATAAAAATGTGATCCAAGTTTGGATCATTTATTTAGTTAGTCGTCTGTTATAAAAACAAAGGATAAAAATAATTTCTTTGCTGATGTAGTTTCAAGAGTTTCATTGTTTTCTATATTAAGTTTCCTTATTTATATAATGTAATTATGTACAATTATGCATCTTGAATCTAATTGAACAGATTTGAACAAGACAACTTGTCAAGTTTACAATGGATATCATGTTAAATGGTTACTATTTGATGTGTGTCACATAAAGGCAAAAGCTATATATGTGCATGTGCAAACCGTTTCATACCTCGTTTGGGACTCGCGTGTGTTTTCATGTACATCACAATACATAATAATTAGATTGTCAAATATTGACTATTGTTGGTCTAATAACTAATTGGTTGNATATAAAGATTTTAATAACTCTGGTTGTAAATGGAAACAGTTATGTTCGTGATCTTTTAATATATAGCACAATAGGAATTCTGTTTGAATCAAAGAATATACTAAATTGGTTTTTTCATTTGGGTAAACGTTATACACATCACAGACACAACGAAATCAAATGGATATAAATGTGGCTTTATTTTTCATTCACATGTCGTTACATCAAAAAAGTCAAATATAAGTATTAACAAATATGAGAAAATCCTATGCATCCGATAACCCTTCACAAAAACACCCGTCCTTGCATAGTTACTTGTAAGGTTGTCTACATTTGTTGTATGAAGCAAACCAATTTTAAACCATGCTCTTCAAATGTTTTGAGCAGCTATTCAGGCTATTCTATTCGTGTAATAAAAATCTTATGTTCTGAATTTTACTTGTTTTTAACAAATAATCGACCTGTATACACACGCGAAGTAAGCATATAGCACCGTTTGCGCGACTTTTGCTTGTCAAGCACTCGTAGTGATAGTGGTGTCCCAATTATATTTTCTAAGATGTCGTTGCATATAACATGCATAGACGCTCAATCAGACTGCTGTTTGCTAGTGGTAGGAACAACACGTTTTCTAAAGATGTGTGTAATTATTACATTTAATTCTTTTCAAACATGAAGTTGGCCGTCGTGTTCCTGTGTCTGATGCCGTTCGTGCTTAGTTCCAGTATCAACGAGAGATTCATCTTTGACTCTTTTCTGTGGGGAGTTGACAGTGAGTGGGTGTAATATTAGTAACAGTATCATACTTTCTTACCTATGTGTGTTATTATAATATATAAATACATTAAAACATGGACTTAAAACCGTTATGTGATTAATGTATTTAATTTGAACCTACTGTATAACTAAGTCTTGCCTTAAATATACAAATATGCCTCAAACTCAAGAAACATTATCTGGTGAACTAATCAATGTAACCATCTGTTAGTCAGTGACCAATTGCCATTACCATACACGACTACATAGTATAAATTTAACATCAACATGATAAAAGCTAAAGTAAAAAAGTGGAGGATCAAAATAAAAACTTTTGAATAACTTTTTCTTTTGTCTTTTTTTTTACCTTTACAATTTAGTTATGTCACTCGCCCAGCAGATATTCCTCCAGTCTGGAGCTGATGAGTCCGAAAAACAGTGTGAGACAGATGCATGTCCACCGCTCGTTCGTGAACTTGTTTTGCGCATTTCCCTTATAACGGATCTTGTCTGCGCCGCAGTATGCAAAGAGTAAGGCCGTTTTCTGGAATTATATTTTTTCTTCTTGTATTGTAGTTATGTAATCATTTGTTGTATTAGAATCAATTAGCCTGACAATATATGTTAACGACATATTTTTTTATGTAAACACATAAAAATATTAAATGAACTTGCGCTTATAAGTATTGTAACTATCGAAAGTAATACTGTACATGATAATGCATATTATGTGTTTGTTCATTTCAGGGTTCAAGTCCTTGTTCGACATGCTGGTTAAACGGCCTGAAATGCAGATTCTAATATTCGTACAGTGTTTCTGTTTTGTATTGAATATTGAGACAAATAAAGAATTGTACTTTAGTCGTTTTTGCAATGACCTTAAATTGATTGCGTATGCGTATGAAAGCGTATGAAAGCGTATGAAAGCTTATTTATCCATTTCACTCAATCATAAATCGAGATACTTTGTAAAATGATATATTTGTACTTGTATACCGTTTGATGAAGTGTTTCTAACCTTTTAAGACAACTTCATTTAAAAATACGGCGGTTTAACAACTGTGGCTTTTATTTGACGGAGTACATCATTACTTTGAAGAACGTCAACAAATAACAAAACATTTTTAATTTAAACACATTGGTTTTGAACCTGTATCCGATCAGTACAAAAAACGATTATCACGTACATCAATGATGCTAGTAAGAACAACTTATATTGCAAACGATGAAAGTCCATAAAGTATAGTGGGTGAATGCTTGTGAATCAACTACTTTTATATAAGAACAACAACTATTAAAACATAAGATGATCAAAACTGCGATAATCGTCTTGGGACGATCAATGTAAAGGAGAGATTAAAAAACAATCGTTGACAATACTACAAGACAGTATTTCGTATAAATATTGACTTTATTCATTTAGAATATAAAAAGTGTTGACTATAGACAACGAGTGCAACGAGTGCAAATACATCAGGGATATTATGATGGAATAGATGATTTTCATTTTGGGGTATTAATACTATACATAAGATGCTGTACACATAGACATACGTTGAACTGGTTTTGTACAATTTTAATGTGAACATTAAATATTTTCTGTATAAACCAACAGGTAAATGTAAACGGGGAATGTTTAATAAAAGCAAGTACTTATCAATTATCGCTTCCATTAATCAAATGTTGTTTTATCAATAAAATTCATAACGATCAAGTTTTATTGCAGAACTCAAAATTGTGTCTTGTTCGAACAAAATTGCACATGAATTTGAGAATTTCCAACGTGTACATGTCTTGTGTAGATGAAAAAGAAAAAGGCTGTACAAACACAAAAACATTGAATATGATATGGAACTCTAACTTGGAAGATGTTGTTATACATTTCTTCATGCATTTTAGTTTTTCATTCATTGACGTTTTATCTGTAACAGTTGTGGAAAATGTCATTAAAGATTATTCACCCGGGTAATACGAGAGTTGCCAATTTCAAAATGAACAAAACAAATCCGTGTTTTTTTTCAAGTACATGCACGGTATTCTCAAACCATTGTTGTTTTAGCAGTTGTGTATTATACTTTACTTCAATGTACATGCAATTTGTCAATAATATTCAACATGCCTCAGAAGAAAATTAGTGAAACGGTGAAGGGCATTGTTTTTATGCCTTTTGAGATGCAAATGCAGTTACAGAAGCATTCACAATGAACTGAAAAAGATGGGCCATGCTATTTCTTTGGAAAGTATACGGAATATTCGACACGACGCTAGTTTACAGAGCAGTTCAACGCCTGGTGGTGCTAAAAATTCAACTCCAAATAGACTCCATAAAAGGTCACACCTGACGTCGTATGCAAAATTCGTCGCTAGATCTCTAAAATCAATCCGCCGACCCAGAGAAAATGACATTGGACACAGGAATGTCCAAGGGAACAGTATACTACATCATTAGGAATGTATTGAAAGCAAAACTACGGAAGAAGTGCAAGGTTTATCAGCTCAACATGGCACAGATTCAAAAGCGCAGGACCAGGTCTTGGAAACGATTTCTGAAGCTTAAATGTGTCAAGTGGAGAGATTTTGTAACATCTGACGAGGCGATGTTTAATCTTGGTGGAAGTAATTGAAGAAGAAGAGAATGTTATGTCAGAATGGGAGAAAACGTTGGCGATAAGCTAAAGTTTGTAAAAAGTCATAAGTTTGCCCGTGGCTTCATGGTTTGGGCTGCTGTTGCGTCAAAAGGTATGTCAAAGATCAGAATAATTCCCAAAAGGACAAAGGTAAACTTCGAATACTATATCAATAAAGTTCTGAAACCATTTATACGAAAAGATGTCCCGAGACCCTTTCCGGAGGGTAAACACGTCATGAAATTCCATCAGGACAGTGCATCTAGCCGCACTTCCAAACACACAGTGAACTTTCTAAAAGATCAAAACATTAAGTTCATATCACCCGAAGAATGGATGCCAGAGTCTCTAAATGCGGCCCAATTGGATTTTGGTATATGGGGATACTAAAACGACGCCAACAGAGACGACAAGTCAAATCACTCTCTGGTCTCAAAAGAGCTCTGAAGGACGAATGGCGCAAATTGGAACAAACTATTATCCACAAGACTTTGAAATCGTTACCAAAGCGTTGCAGGATGATTTACAATTGCCATGGATCTTATTTTGAGCATTTGTTGCCATAACATGTATTAAGATTATAAATTATTTACGTTTTTGTTTTGTTCATCATAAAATTGGGCACCTCTCGTAATTACAAATCGGCCCCGCACATCAATATCGCCCTTGAGCTTTAGCTGGCCGGCCTATGTTACCCCGCCGTGTAATATGCTCTCCCGCCATGCTTGCCCGGTGTATAAACTTCTCATTACACGAGAAAAGTGTAAACAATAAAAGTCAGCAGTTCCCCTGACCGTGTCTCTAATAAATAAAATAATACCTGATAAACGTGTTTACAAAATAGATTCGTAGTTATTTGATTTCAGTATTGGGCATAATCTACTCTGACTTGGAAACATCCCTAACGAACATTCTATCAAAACAGAATCAATTCAATGGAAATAGCACTGCAACTAATAGCCATCGATACCACTATCTGAAAGCTGTCAGAGTAAGGTTTGTTTAATTTGCTTTCTTCTTGATAAGTAACACATTCCTTTTTTTTCTTACGTTATATGCTACTCATTTTACCAAACGTCTTTCTTTAAATTGTAATATAAACATTAACTGCAATCGAGAGTACACAATCGAAAGGTGAAAGGTGTTATGTTTTATGAAAAGTATATACACATATTGCAAAAGCGTCGCTTAGGCCAATATGAACGTTAAAAGTTTAGGCGAAACATCATTTCAAACACGTTGCATTAATGTTGCAAAACACAACATAAAAACAATAGTCTTTACGTAAGTTCACATTGAAGGTTGTCTATGCGGCAAACAAATATTACCAGAATTATACCGTGCTCTTCAAATGTTTGAACATTTGTTCAGTTATTCTATGTGTTTCAAACAAAAGCTTATGTTCTGAATATTACTCTATTTGAAAATTAATCAGCCTGTATACCCACGTTAATAACGCATTTTACACCGTTTGCGTGACATACTGATAGTGTTGTCCCAAATCTATTATCCAAGATGTCACAGCATATAAATTTAAAAGGCGGACAACATCAAGCAGACTTTAGATTGCTAGCGTTAGGAGCACCACATTTTTATATAGATTTGAATATATTACTTTTATCTATTTTAAAAATGAAGTTGACCGTCGTGTTCATCTGTCTGATGCCGTTCGTGTTCAGTGCCAGTATCAACGAGAGATTTATCGAGGCTCTGCTGGGAGGAGTTGACAGTAAGTTGGTGCAATATTCGTATTCGTTTCATACTTTCTTACCTCGTTGTGTTTTTTTACAATGTAAGTACATTAAAACATTGAGATTGTAAACGTTGTGGGTTTTATGTATTAAATTTTAACCTACTGTGTATCAAAATATTGCCTTTACTATTCATATAATGAATCTCGAGAAACATCATCAGGTGAAGTTATTACACACATTATTATGTGAAGTAATTACAAACATTATCAGGTTAAGTGACCGATCGCCTTTACCATACAAAACACGACTATATATAATAAATTTTACATCAAAATGATAAAAATTGTAGTCTTAGATTGGACGTTCAAATTACAATAAGCTTGTATTGTTTTGTGTTTGTTTTTCCTTTACAATTTAGTTCTGGGCCTCGCCCAGCAGATATTGACCCAGTTTGGAACTGATGAGACCGAAAAACAGTGTGAGACACAACTATGTCCACCGCTTGTCCATGCACTTGATTTTCACATTACCCTTATCACGGATCTTGTCTGCGGCGCAGTATGCAAAGAGTAAGGCCGTATTCTGGAATTATACTTTTTCTTTTCGTATTGTAGTTATGTTATCATTTGTTGTGTTACAATCAATAAGCCTGTCCAAATATTTTTACGATATAATGTGATGTGAACAAATACAAATATTAAATGAACTCGCGCGTATAAGTATTGTTACTATCGAAAGAAAAACTTTACCTGATAATGCATATTATGTTTTTGTTCATTTCAGGGTTCAAGTCCTTGCTCAACATGCTGGTTAAACGGCCTTTAAATGCAGATATCAAAATTGGGTTTTGTTTTGAATATTGAAACAAATAAAGAATACTAGTTCAGTCGTTTTTGCATGAATTTTACTTTTACACATAGCGTATGAAAATGCAAAGGAATTCCTGTCACTCAATCAGAAATCGAGAACTGTGTAGAATGAGTAATATGTTATTTATATGTACATGTTAAATGTTTTGTTGAAACTCTTCTAACGTTTTAAAGAAAACTCATTGAAAATAATGGCGTTTTAGCAATATGGGCTTGTATTTTGACAAAGTACGTCTCGACTTTTAACGACGTCAACACATTGGTTTTGAACACGTATCCTATCAGTACAGAAAATTAATTTCAAGTCTATTAACTTGTACTAATCTAATGATACACATCTAATGAATCAAACGATGGAACTCCAGAAACTCTATAGGAGATAAATGTGTGTTCTTACACACTACTTGTATGATCAAAACTGGGATCACCGCCTTGGAATGGTCACTGCAAAAGAGTGTTTACAAAAAATCGCTTTTGTTTAGTGTTTGACAGTTTTTCGTTCAAATGTTCACTTCGTGCAGCGTACATCAATTTACAACGAATATAAATATTGTTGACTGAAGACAACGAATGTAAAGAAATGAGGGATATTATTAAAAAAAGTGATTGGCATATCTTTATATAAGACGCTTTACAAATATAGAGAATTTGTATTGAGTTCATACGATTTTGTTGTCAACATTTTATCTCCTGCTAATAAATCAACAAAT